>VWZE01000067.1:10842-23938 GCA_013396675.1 Eubucco bourcierii
TATCTGTACTTCGTAAGAATGTTATGGTATATACTTTGGATGGCCTCATAATCGGTTTTCCAATTGAGGAGCTGGTGAACTGAGTTTAGAGACTATTGCTCCTTCACTTGTACAAGTGAAACAACTTGCTGCTGCTTTGAGACTCTGTCAGTGTCTGAGAAATCTTGGTGCTACGCATAGCTGTAGAGAAGATGTTTCTTTGTTTTGATAATAGAAATCATAAGGAAATACTTGGTCTGTAAACTGTGGAGTTTTGGGGTTTTATTGCAGTGGTTCTTTTGAAGGACTGATAGCTGGTTGAGTATTAAAGTGACTAATGTGCTTTAATTGCTTCAAATTTGTGAGCCTTTCCTTTTATAGGCAAAACTTCTGTCAAGAGGTACTACAAAGTAACTTTTGGGAAGATAATACTGGCTGCTACCTTTCTAAGTGGTGTTGTCCATCTGAGGTCTTGCTTTGGGTTCTGTCTTGACACCAAATTCAGAAGTAGTCAGCAGTCTGTTACCTTTTAGTGCCTGCTGTATTAACAGCAAATAGCTTGAACCATATCTTTCACTGAGACAAAACTGTAACAGGTTTTCACTACAGTACTTAAAGTTGGGAAGCAGAGTTAACAAGCAGAAATCTTGTTTTCTTTCAGTCAGGGAATAAAACCCAGGTTTGAGGCTTGCAGTATTGAAGGCTCTGAAAGCTAGAGTAAGTTTCAGTCAACTGAAAATGTTGTTGAATTTGAATGAAAGGCGTGTTTTGAAAGATGTTTCTTATGTGGCTTGCATACTGAAAATATATTGTAGGTAATTGCTTTCTGAAATTCCTTTGAGTTCTAATGACATTTTTATTTTAGAAGACTGATAATTCATAATTGAAACAGATTAGCTGCTAAGTCTTTATAACACTGTGCATACCAGAACCTAATGGTTATACTGTAGCTGTAGAATTGCTGAAACCAAGTATGCGATTTACTGAATTACTAAGTGCATATAAGAAGATACTTAAAGTAAAAGAAGACAGAAATTTATGTCTTAACATTTTTTTAACGTTTTGTTGTTGTTGTTTAGTTTCTAAAAATCTGTTTCTTACTAACCAAAAATATTGTTAAACTTGAACTAGATGGTTAAAGGTGTGGGTAGGTTTGTTGGTTTGAGGGTTGTTTTATTTTTCCAAAATACTTCTGGATGTCTTCAGTTCACGTTGATAGGCAAATGCTTTGTAATTCATAGAATCGTATCATAGAATAGCTTAGGCTGGAAGGGACCATCTACTCCAATCTCCCTGCCGTGGTCAGGGACACCTCACAAGGAGACTTGGCTGCTCAGGACCTCATCCAACCTGGCCTTAAATACCCTCAAGGGAGGAGGCATCCACAGCCTCCCTGCACAGTCTCTTTTTAAGTCTCACCACCCTTATACTGAAGAACTTTTTCTGAAGATCCAGTCTAAACCTACTCCCTCAGCTTAAAACCATTCCCCCTTGTCCTGTTGCTAGACATCCTTATTCAAATGCAATATTTTCATTTCTAGTGTTTTATGTTAGTGTTTCCTCCTTAGCATTTGATCATAGGTGATTAATTTGGATTCCTTTAGAACTTAATCGCATTTGAACTGAAGCGAAGGTATGCAGTTAATTCTAGATCTCACTGAAAGCAAATTATTCATGTAGGTGACATGATTTTAAAGTTGTAGATGCTTACCCGTCAGTGCTTTATGGACTCTTTGCAACTCATGATGCATGTGGGCTTTGTCCTGCATTCTATTCCACAGCAGTACGAATGTACCCATTTTCTTGTTTTTCTGTGTTTTTTCTTGGTTTGGGTGTATTAATGTAATACATACTGAATGAGGGATGTGGTTTGCAGTCAGCCCTTCTTTATTCTCAGGTACAAAAAGTATCTCATCACCACATTGTGATGACTCAGGGGCTAGGATAATTCACTACTGAGTTGCTTACCTACAGGAGTTAAGACAAATTGCTTTATTATACACAGTGGCTATCTTTTTGTTGTAAAAGTAATCACTCTGCTTATGTCTCTGCTACAGATTTCCTCTCACTTGCATTGTTTTTTAGCTTAGTATAGAGGCAGAAGGCATTGAAAATATGTTGTATCGGTGATGAGGTTTACAGACTGATAGATGTTTGCTAATTTTATCCAAATTTTCTGTTGAACACAGAAAGATTTATGTGGATCACTGTTGTCAGGTCTTCCCATGGATATATTTTTGAAAAGCTTGAACCCTGGGGCTTAACTAAATTGGGAAGTGAAGACAGGCACTCAGATGAATCCGTAACATGTTCAGGTCTGTTACCAATGTTCATTCATGTAGACAGGAATGTACCATATGGGTGTCCCTGGAATCTGGTTTGTCTTGAAAATGTAGGAATCAGGGCAGGGAGTTTCACTGCTGTAGCTATAAACATTGCATGTAGAAACTGATACAGGTAGCAGAGGCTTCTAGTGGAAGAGGTACTTTCCCTCTATGGTTAACCCGTGGCATACTGTTTGGTTTAAGAAAAGTACTCTTAGCAACTTTGTTTTAGCTACTTCCAGTATCACCTGCAGAATTAAAAACTTTAAGAGGGGTAATTATGTAGGAAATGGATCACGTTTTGAGTTCTTCTGTGGGAAGAAAAACAAAGCTCTCCTAGTAGTAGGATGGAAAGTGAGCAATGCCTGAGGTTGCATGCTTCCATTACATCTTGTAGTTACTATTGGGATTTTTTGCGTGTTTCTTGTAACTTTTACCACTTATTGTCTATAATAATGCTCTACTGTTTGCTGCATAGACCTTGGAGCATATGTATATATATCTGAGGTCAGACTGCTTGAAGGACAACTAATTTCTCCAAGTAAACTGATAAAGTCAGTGATAGTTCAGAGTAGCTGCTGAAAGGGGCTTCTTGAGATGAAAAACAATAGCTGTTTCAGCAGCTCTTTGTGTTGGTTTTTTTTTTTTTTTTGTAAGAGTGATCCTTGCAGATAAAATAGAAGAGCTGGATGAAAACACATCTGACTGGGTTAGCAAGTGAGCCAAAACTTGGAGTGCCTTAGATCTCCTCCCTAATTAGGAAGGATGGTAGTCCATGTGGATATGCTTTGTAATAGTGCAAACAGCTCTACTCCATCTGCGGTTTACATATAGAGAAGGGCTGGTGGGAGATGTGGTGGTTGGAGACTGTCTGGGGTGCAGTGACCACAAAATAATAAAGTTTTCAGTATACAGTGAAACTGGGAGGGGTATCAACAGAACATCCACACTGGACTTACAGAGGGCAGACATCAACTTACTCAAAGAACTAACTTGAAGGGTACTTTGGGAAAGAACCTTTAAAAACAAAGGGGTGCAGGAAGGTTGGACCTACATCAGGAGAGAAATCTTGAAGGCACCAGAACAGTCTGTGCCACTGTGCCGGAAGCAGAGCCTGCAGGGAAAGTGACCTGGATGGGCAAGGGACTTGTGAAGGAATTAAGGGGAAAAAGAGGGTCACCTTTGGAAAGAAGGGGAGGGAACTCAGTAAAAATTTAAGGGTGTTGCTAGATCGTGTAGGAAGAAAACTAGAGAGGCAAAAGCCCAATTAGAACTTAGATTGGCCACTGCTGGGAATGATAACAAGAAATGTATTTTATAAATATAATAATGCCAAAAAGAGGGGCAAGAATAACGTCCACTCTGTTGGACAAGGAAGGGAATGTAGTAGCTAGAGATGAGGTGCTTTCCTGTCCTGTCTGCCTCAATTTTTGATGGTAAGACAGGTTGTCCTCAGAGCAGCTGCCTCCTGAGCTGGTAGATGGGGTCAGGGAGCAGAGCAACCCTCCCTGTAATCCAGGAGGAAGCAGTCAGGGACCTGTTGAGCCTCTTGGACCCTCACATGTCTATGGGACCAGATGGGTCCTGAGGGTCCAGGGTGCTGAGAGAGCTGGCAGATGAGCTGCCCAAGCTACTCTCCATCATTTATCAACAGTCCTGGCTCACTGGAAAGGTCCCAGATGACTGGAAGCTGCCAGTGTGCTTCCCATCCACAAGAAGGGTCAGAAGGAGGACCCAGGAAATTCCGGACCTGTCAGCCTGACCTCAGTGCCAGGCAAAATAATGGAACAGATCATCCTGAGTGCAATCACACAGCACCTACAGGATGACCAAGGGATCAGACCCAGCCAGCATGGATTTAGGAGGTGCAGGTCCTGCTTAACCAACTTGATGTCTTTTTATGACCAGGTGACCTACCTGGTGAGTGCAGGGCACGCTGTGGATGTAGTCTACCTGGACTTCAGCAACACCTTTGATTCTGTCTGCCATAGCAAACTCCCGACTGCTACAGCAGCGTTTGGCTTGGACAGGGGCACTCTGTGCTGGGTTAAGAACTGGCTGGATGGTTAGGCACAGAGAGTGGTGGTGCATGGTGTCACATCCAGCTGGCAGCTGTCACTAGTGGTGTGCCCCAGGGATCAGTGCTGGTCCCAGTCCTGTTCAGTATCTTCATTGATGATCTGGATGATGGGATTGAGTCCTCCATAAGTAAGTTTGCAACTGACACCAAGTTAAGAGCAGGTGTGCATCTGTTGGAGGGTAGGAGGGCTCTGCAGAGGAACCTGGAGAGGCTGGACAGATGGGTACAGTCCAACACCATGAGTTTTAACAAGTCCAAGTGCCAGGTTCCACACTTTGGCGAAAACAGCCCTATGCAGTGCTACAGGGTGGGGCCAGAGTGGCTGGGGAGCAGTCAGGCAGAGAGGGGTACTGGTTGACAGCTGAATATGAGCCAGCAGTGTGGTCAAGAAGGCCTGTGGCATCCTGGCCTGGATCAGGAGTAGTGTGACCAGCAGGACCAGGGGTGTCCTTCTGCCCCTGTACTCAGCACTGGTTAGGCCACACCTTGAGTCCTGTGTCCAATTCTGGACCCCTCCATTCCAGAATGATGTTGAGGTGCTTTAAAGTGTCCAGAGAAGGGCAGCAAGGCTGGTGAGGGGCCTGAAGCACAACCTTGTGAGGAGAGGCTGATGGAGCTGGGAGTGTACAACCTGCAGAAAAGGAGGCTCAGGGCAGACCTCATTGCTATCTACAACTACCTGAAAGGAGGCTGTAGCCAGGTGGGGTTGGGCTCTTCTGCCAGGCACCCAGTGACAGAACGAGAGGACACAGGCACAAACTGCACCAGGACAGGTTTAGGGTGGGTATTAGGAAGAAACTCTTCCCAGCAAGAGTGAGTGGCATTGGAATGGACTGCCCGAGGCGGTGGTGGAGTCACCATCCCTGGCAGTGTCTAAAAGGAGGCTGGATGAGATGCTTAGTATCCTGGTTTAGCTGATTATAAAGTGTTGGTTTCATAGATTGGACCTGATCTTAGAGGTTTTCCAACCTGGTTAATTCTTTGATTCTGTGAAACTGTGTAAGACTTCTGAGGGTTTAAGTTTTTTCTTGCATACTGCATTATACTGATGATAGACTTGTGAGAGAAATTAGATAGGATAAAAGAAATCACATGCTGTCCGACTTTCAACTTTACCAAAAATGGTGGAGATGTGTTTCTTGGCTAAAGTTGGAATGGACAAATTGATGTCTTTATAGACCAATTGAAAATCCTGACTAAATACTTCCTTGTCCTTTGCAGTTGGCAAACATGAGTTGACTGGCCATAAAGTTGCAGTGAAGATCCTGAATCGACAAAAGATCCGCAGCCTTGATGTTGTAGGAAAAATCCGTAGAGAGATCCAGAACCTCAAACTCTTCAGACATCCTCATATAATTAAACTGTAAGTTTTGCCTGCTATAATCAAACATGTTTAAACAGTAATCTCTTCTTGGTCTCACTGGTGTGAAATATTTGAAAGGCAACGCTACAAATGTTCTGTGAAGAAAGTTACCAGCTTCCAAATATGCTACCATTTTCAGTATCCTTTGTAATGTGTTTTCACAACATTGATCATCTCTGCTTGCTGGAGAACTTCCATTACATCTGTGCTTACTTGGACAGATGTATAAAAGGTAGTGGCCTGATAGATGCTTCTTGTAGCATCAGTCTCTGCTCTTAACTGCTACTTCAGTTTTCCTTTTCTGGTTATGTGGGATCATTTTTCTGCTTACAAAATGAGTTAAGGATAACATTATACTAGGCATTTCTGTAGTAAGTTTATCGTGTTTTCTTAGTTGAAATATTTCAGTGTTGTGTCAGTATAATTTTGCAATGTAAATGTCACTCTGAGATTCTAAGGTGGTAAGGATATGCAGTTCATTAAATGCAGTATTTCAGAATTCTTCAATATACCTGCTACCACTTGTCTAAATGTGGTATTTATAAATTGCTTGTTCAGATCTCTTATTTGATGAGAATTCTTCAGTGGATTTCAGGAGACAGTTACATACATCCCAGGGTAGGTCTGGATCTGGTTGAAGGAAATTAATTATAAATGCCTTCCCCCCGACACTTTTATTTCCTGTAAGGTTAACGTACACCTCCATAGTGTTGATGGCTTTTGTTGTCTCACTGGTTTAATTGTGGTGTTAGCTTTAGTTGTGATATTTTTAATTTTTTTCCCTCCCTTTTGGCAGAGTTTTATCTTAAGACCCTATTGCCACTGAAAAATATTGTCCCTATGGACTTCCCTTAATTTGGGAGCAGCACAATTGGATTGTGTAAAATCAAATTCCTAACTTCAGTAGGTTAATTTTCAGAAGACTGTTGAGCTAATTAGAGCTGCAGAATTGCTAGTGCTGCCAGTTAATAGTTCATCAGCTAATCAAAAGGATGTACTTATAGCCCAAACAGAGTAGAAAGACTTATTGTACTGAGATACAGGAACAGTAACCTATACTTCTGGTATCATAGTCATCTTAACAAGTTTTAGTTGTCAGTTTCTTTCTTGGGGACTTAGGAACAGATTTTTTTTCTCCTGCATGTAGGGAAAAGGGACAAGATGTAGGAGACAGTGGAGAAACTGATGGATCCACAACTTTTCAGTTGATCACCTGATGTTGTGCAGATAGATTTGCTGGTAATTTAGGATTATACCGCTTGTGCTAATAGGAACTGGGCTGAGTAGCTGCTAAAAAGTAAGTTAAGATAATTGGGATAAGAATTTTTTTTCTTTCTTTCTTTTCAGCTTAATATTAAAAAACAGACATTGTGCTTTATGAAAAACTTAGTGCACATATTTAGTAGCATACACGCTTGCAGGCCTGTTTCAATAAGGTTTTCTTTCTAAACCATGCTTTAAAAACCTATTTCTTTAGAGTTTTTAGTCCTGTGGTTTTTAACTTATAGCAATAGAATGGATCTTTTTTTTTTTTCTTTTTTTCCCTACATAAAATTTCTTATTTTGAATTCTGATTTTCTGTGCTATATGGTTTGGTAATTTTACTCGTACTATAGGTGTGTAAGTATTCCAGAACCTCCTTTTCCATAAAGAGAAAAATAAGCTGACTGTAGAGAAGTGTGGCTGTAACTTTTGGGTTGGAAAGATTAAAATACTGTTTCAATGGTAGTGTCTTAGTTATGGTTTTGTAATGTTGATGTGTAAATACATCAGATAATTTCAACTGAGATACTAGAGATGGTAAAGGTAAAGCATCTTTTGGTTAAAACCACTTTTGAAGATCTCCATGTTGGAACTGCCGTGGAAGGGTGTTGAAGTGTTACACTGCAACACAAAGTTGTTAAAGGTGCACATACATACATGTGCACACGCCTGTATAGTCTGAAGTCACTCTTGTCTGTAGTTCAAGAATAACTTCTCTCACTAAGCAGAAGCACATTTTGTTTTCCCCTTTTTCTTGAAATCAACTTTTTGAAGAACGTTGCTATTCTGCAGTGTATGTGGATTCAGTTATTTATTGCAGTTCAGATACCTGCATGCCTAGGTGTTGTACTTTGAATGAAAATGAATTTTTCAATTCGCTGTCTCCTGTTTTCTCAGTGTAACATTTGAATTTCTGTTGTTAGTGCTCACTTCCTTGTCCCATTAAAAGTTGATCACTTTTGTCTGCTCTAAGAGGAAAAATCAAACCACTTTCAGCTAAGGATATCTAGAACAAAAAGTGTCTTAACTAGTTTATGGTCAATCTTCCCATTTATTTCAAAACTTCAAAGGTGGTGGTTTTTTTGTTTTTTTTTTTTTATAGTTTAATTGAAGCAGAATGATAAAAACATAATAACCAGCGTTGATACTGTATCTTAAATATGTATGACAAATTTAGATGTCTTTGTAAAAGATCACATTAATGATTATTAAGAGCATTTTTTTCCTAGTCTTGAAGTACACTTTTTCATTTATGGCATGTCAGGTTTTTTACATGTTAAGGTTGAAAACTGCGATTTTGGAAACACTACCAAAGTCCTTTTGAATTCCTTCCTCACTGCAACAAGCTGCCTGTGAGGCAGCACTGTGAATAACTTGAAAGAAATCATTTGAACTAGGCTTACCTCTTTGAAGCTACAAATACTGATATTCCTGGTGGGAAATACAAATGTCCTGCTAGTCTTGAGCATGACAACATCACATGATGGAAGTAGAGGAGATAGCTTCTGAAGAATACTGTGATTCCAATAGCTGTAGATTGGCTGATAAATATTTTCAATTGCATTTTTATTTGACTCTTTGCCCAATTTCCCTTCTAACTGTGAACAGCATCTTCTACTGAATGAGACTAATCAATACCTTCTCTTACCAGGTACCAGGTCATCAGTACACCAACTGACATTTTCATGGTTATGGAGTATGTTTCAGGAGGCGAACTGTTTGATTATATCTGTAAAAATGGAAGGGTAAGTAGTTCAACTCTACAAATCAATAAATCACATTCTGTGGCTGTTTTCCGGTATCTCCCAATGCTGAGGGAGCAGGAGACAGATGGGATTCTTTTTTGGGGATCTGTAGCTGAATGATGTAATGAAAGCTTTTTGTTAAGAGTGCATTATGATTAATGTAGCATGGAATTTATGGTTACACAGGATTTGTGCAAACAGAATCAAAGTAGTAGCAGAGTTTAAAATACAGTGTGTGGTATCTAATCACCATGACCTCCACAGATTGGGTCAAATTTTAATATATGTGGTTTGCTGTACAAAGACAACAATGACACCTTAGTCACAAGAGTCACATGAAGGAATACAAGACACTCAGAGGAAGCAGAGGACTGTAGACATGTCTCTGACCATTCAAAGGTCACAGGTCTTGTTGTCTAGCAGAGGTTTTGACTGTTTGATTTTTGCCAACTGTGCTCTAATTGCTGTTACACTTCCCTGTTCCGTGAGGGAGTCATCACCACTACGTGATTGGGCAGGTATCTGGGACTTCCAAGGCTTGTAAGGAAGGGAGCAAGCAGCCTGGTGACAGCTGTGCTTAAATGTTGAAGTTCACTGGTGTTTCAGTTAATGTTGAGGTGCTAGCATTTTTAGGTGCTGAGTATGTACCATCCATCTAATTAGTTTTAAAAGTGTGATTGAGAAATTTTCAGTGACTTTGAGTCAATGAGTATGTCCTGGTTTAGGTACTTTTTGTCCTTTAGATGTTCCAGTCATTTTAGAGCTGTGGTACATAAAAAAGTCAGCTGCTACAGGTCCTGATAATCTGATATATGAAGTATCAAAACTATAAAATGATAATTTTAAGTCACTGAAAGTTTTCCTTTAACTCAGATAAATGAAAAGTCATCTTTCACTGTATTGTAATTGTTTTAAACCTGTGTCTGTCTTTAGCTTGATGAGAAGGAAAGTAGACGTCTGTTCCAGCAAATTCTCTCTGGCGTAGATTACTGTCACAGGCATATGGTAGTACATAGAGATCTGAAGCCTGAAAATGTGCTGCTTGATGCACACATGAATGCCAAGATAGCTGACTTTGGTAAGCATTACTGTTTTATATGTGATTGTATTTCTGGTGTTTAGACACTCTCAGTTGCTGTAGGAATTATTTATTTGAAATGTGTATACTTGAATATCTGGATGGTGAGGAACAGTGCCAGAACCTGAAATGCAAGAATGTAGTTTTGCTCTACATTCATACCCATGTGCAGAACTTAGTTTCGTCTCATACTTTCTTTTCAGATAATACTTTGTGGCTGGATGAAATTGTGATCTGAGTTGTTTGGTTTTCCTTAGCAATTTTTTCTTTTAAATGCTTAGTAGACTTAGTTTCTGAACTTCTCACTTGAAAAGTATGCTCTTACTTCTTTCACTGTGTTCAAAATCTTAAATATGTGGCTGTCTTGGAAGTACAATGCAAAGACAAATCATATTTAAGGACCACACTGATACACTGAAGTATACTAGTCCTCCTATTAATCTACTCTATACTGACGTTCAGAGCTATAAAGATGTGATCCAAACAGTGTAACTAAAGCCTAAATGTATGAGTAACAAAACAGCAGATCATGCACACTCATATGTTTTTGCTGTCTATTTGCCTGTCTAATCAGAAAGCTTAATTGCTTGTACTAACTATTTGTGACTACAGCTGCTGAGAAGACTGGCAGCTAATTTTGGAAAGTCATTGAATCAGGAAACCTCGCTATATAAGCATAGTAAGAAAGGCATACTTCTGCTATCATCAAGATATCTCCTGTAGGCTTAGTGGATAGTACTCACCCATTTAAAGCACTTTGAAAGGTGCTAGGTAATTCAAAGTATCCAAAGGATATTTTTAAAGTACAACATTTGAGTATGTAGTCACTGTCGATCGTAACGATTTATTGCACATAGTAAGTGCTTTGAGTGAAATGACTTAATGTGATGAACAAATTAAGTACAAAAGCTTATTAAAAAAATCTTCCTGTAACATCAAAAAAGCTGTAGCACTCTGTTAATTGTGACTAGTGTATTAAACAAGGTCTTCATGAAAGCTTTTGTGTATGAGAATGTGAAAATTAGCCAAGCTGTATTCTCTCATCTTTCCTTCCATTCAAAAAAAGGGCATAATTCCTTCTTGGAGCCTAAGTTCTTTGGCTTATGGCAGTCTTGTTCGTGCAACTTCTGCTGATGAAACTAAAAGTTATTTTTCTACAGCTTTTTTTGAGTAAGTGATAGTTCTTTTACTGATGTTAAACTGTACTGAGGGATGGTGAATGAAGATGACCTAGTTCTGAAGTACACTTTAATTACTAACAGAATATCTAAGACTGAACCACTGAACTGCAGTAATTGAGGAACCAGCTGAGCCATTTAGGTGTCTGAATAGTGATGAAGTCATGTGCATTCAGCTGCCTTGTTCTGTATAACTTACAGAGTTATGTGTATCTCTGTATTAAACCCTTACAGAATTCTAGGCAGTTCTGTGGTAGCATCTTCCACCTCGACATTTAGGAGCAAATGCGGCTTTTAAGACTTTCTTGCTAATGACCAAAATCCTATTTTTTCTATACCATTCCATTTCCCTTAGAGCTCCTTTGTTCTCTTATCATGCTTGTCATCTAAATTGGACTGTGCTTTTTTTCTCTTGTAATGAATATATTCTCAAATATTTTTAGGTTGTGTGCAAAATGAGTTCATGTTACGGAAGTTTCTGGTAAACTAAGTGGGGGAATTAGATGGCATGCTCATATATAAGTTTCAGTAATTCCAGACAATGTTACTTATTTACTGAGATAAGTTCTTGTTCTTTTTCTGATATGAATTACTAGTGATTTGTTGTAGGTGGTATGTGCACTATGAAATCACTTTGCTCTCTGAATTTTTAGTAGTTGCTCTTATACACTTTCAGGTCTATCAAATATGATGTCAGATGGAGAATTTTTAAGAACAAGCTGTGGTTCCCCTAACTATGCTGCACCAGAAGTAATTTCAGGAAGGTAGTTTCTTTTATATTGGATACATGTGTGCATGTACTTCAGCCATTTTGCTGCTTGATTCTAAAGGCTACAAAATTAGGTCAATTAAAACTATGGATGGAACTTTTAATTGTTTTGATAATTTTTCATGAGTATTTAAGGCTTCTATGAGCTATCTTTAAATAGTTCCTCATCTGATGCTTCAAATCTGCTATGCCTTCCCGAGTTTAAAAATCTTGCTCACAGCTCAGACTTTGGAATTAGAGGTGCAGGTAGAAATGCAGGCAAAGTGTGCTGTGAGGTTGTGTTATCAGTGAAATATTTGCTACAAAGTAATGTTCAGTCTGGAGGTAACATTTTTGTACTAGATGATCATTGAATCTGCTACTTGAAGCTGCTCATGGTAATACTGCCTTTTGCTGATGGAAGACCAGATGTCTGTTTATATAGACAGTAGTACAGAATATGTGACAAGTTCTGCTATATGGACTCATCTTAAACTTTTCAATCTGTCAGATCTGAGAGATAAATGACTTTGCACAGATTCCCTTAAAAAAAGCGGCAGCCATATATAACGGGATTTCCTAGTAGTAGATGCAAGTTTAAGTTTACCATTGTCTTTAATTGCATTTGTGGATTATTACACTAGAGAATAAAACTATGTGCTTGTACTCTGTTAAATATTTGAAAAGAGAGGGACACTGAAGTTAAAGGAATGCATGACACTGACCTGAAAGGGTATAGTAGTATTTGCAGATTACTTGTCCCAACTTGATACACTTTTTTAATTACTGCCATACAATACAAGAAAGAGGGGGGAAAATTATTGTGATACAATGTAAGAAAGTAGAGGGAAAATTATTAATCACTAATAGTTAATTTTTTTTTCCCAGATTGTATGCAGGTCCAGAAGTAGATATNTTATTCTCTATGCTTTGTTATGTGGAACACTTCCATTTGATGATGATCATGTGCCAACCCTTTTCAAGAAGATATGTGATGGTATCTTTTATACCCCTCAGTACCTGAATCCATCTGTAATTACTCTTTTGAAACACATGCTGCAAGTGGATCCAATGAAGAGAGCAACAATCAGAGATATTAGGTAAAAATACAATTGCTGTCTGATTAAGGGTTGTGGAATGATAATCTCAGTGCATGTACATAGAATGAAGAAATAACCATACAACTTGTCTGTTTTGTAGTCTGAGATGAAAAATTCAATTTCTAGTGGTATAGTTCTAGTAGTTTTGATCTCCAGTGAGGTATGCATTAGAGATCATAATGTAGTGGTTCTGGGTGTCACCTGTCATGTCATAGAATCATAGAATGGTAAGGTTGGA
>VWZE01000071.1:0-41254 GCA_013396675.1 Eubucco bourcierii
GTGTGTATATATATAGATACATAGATAGGTGTAGTGTATATGTGTGTATATATATATATATGCATGTATGTATATATAGATAGGTATAGCGTGTATGTGTGTGTGTATATATGTATATATATGTATACATGCTTGTAAATTGTGCCAAGCTGTAAATACATAGCTTCCTTAACTTCCAGCTGTCTGAGTGAGTCTGGTGAGTTTCTGGGGGGCAGGGGGTGTGTAACTCCCAAACGTGCACAACTTTCCAGGCACTTCTCAGTTTGCACACTTGAACACAGAGGTGGCCAAGCCCTTCCTGGCTGATGGCAGCAGCAAAGTGCAGAGCGTGGCAGCGAGTGGGAGGCCTGGGATGAGCAGTGAGGAGCTGGAGCCTTACCCCGAGGTAGCGGCTGTCGTTGAAGAGCCGTGGGGGCAGAGGGTTCCCACTGGCCGGCCGGCTGTCCTCGGGGACGTTCTCCCGCATCCATTTCCGGTTCTCCTCGTTGGCGGCGATGTCCTTTTCCTCAAATTCAATTTTGTTGGCTTCCAAAAAGCCTAACACATCTTGTTGCTGCTTTTTAATCTGTCACAAAAGAGGGAGAAGAAGAGAGAAAGCAAAGGAAGATCAGTCAAAGCCTTTTTTTCTGCTGCTGCTGCCATTGCGATTCCAGGGGTCGATGTAGAAACAAAGGGTGCAAAACGGGTTGGAAATGGAAATAGTAAGAAAATTCTTAGATGTCTCCTAAACAGTCACATCTGAGCCTTGACTTGGCTCCTGTATAACTGAACAAGCCAAAGACTAGAGATATTCTCCCTATGCACATCTAAGTTGTCAACTTCAGAACTCTCCAGACAAATGCTGGGGTGTGAGCAGTCTCTGCTAGCCAGGCCTTACAAGCATCTCAGGGAAATGTTTTTTTCAGGTGCAGTGAAGTTTGCTGTGAGGGACAACCAACTTCTTTTGTGCCTCTGGGAGCACAGGCTGAATCCAACCTTCTCTGAGTCCAGGTTTTTGTCCTATGCACCTCACTGCGGGGACTTCCAGATGGAGACCTCATTGAGTCATCATTAACAGCAACATCCTGAAGCAGTTTTGGGACATGTAATGGCCTCAAGTCACTCAGAGGAGGTTTGGGTTGGATATCAGGAACAATTTCTTCACTGAAATGGTGGTCAAGGTTTGCAACAGATTGCCCAGGGAAGTGCTGGAATTCTAGTCCCTGGAGGGATTTAAAAGGTGAGCAGATGTGGTGCTGAGGGATGTGGTTTTGTGGATGATCTGGCAGCACTGGGCTTGATGACCTTAAAGGTCTTTTCCAACCTAAATGATTCTATGTCTCTTTGGACAAAACCCCACCTTTGCTCTGCTCTATGTGTCAGTGCCAACAGGTAAAGTCTCTGAAGAGCTGCAACCCTGTATCCCCATCCTTGCTGTCTCAAGAAGACATCTGGAGGGGCTGCTGGATGAGATTCCACCCCTGACGCAGCTCATCCATCCATCCTCTGTGAACTCACAGATCACCAAAGTGAAGAGCAGAATCTGTGTGGCAAAGCCTGTGCTGGTTTTTTACAGTAAGGGTGTTTTTTATGACTGTCACATATGAATTACTGACTTCCTGATAAGAGACCTTCTGCTTATGCTCTTCCTTGGCACGACTTTATCACGATCAAGGAAATTATAGCCATGCCCATCCTGGCAATCAAGAAAAAAATGGGACTGAGTGGGAAATCTGGTCTGTTCCAATTATTCCCTGCACTCTAAAACCAGTCCAAAGCCTGGCTTTAACCTAATTAGCTGAGTTGCAACAAAAGCAGTGCTTCGTACAGATGTTGCACTGCTTCTAAATTCAGGTCAGCCAGCAGCTCCCCTGAGCAGCCTCTCCATATACGGCCAAGGGAAGAGAGGCAGCTCCCGGCGAGCAGCGCCGAGGTCAGAGCACAGCCAAGCCAAGAGCCAAATATGGAGCCTGCATCCCTGGCTCTGCACCCATGGGGCACGGAGCTGCACCAGGGGCTGAGGGAGGATGCAAGGCTTTAGTGCAGGAGAAGTGCTGCCCTTGGAGGGTGCGGTTTGGGAGGGCAGGGCCTGGTGTCTCCAAAGAAGAGACAGCCATGCCTTGCAAGCCTTTAGTATACGCTGACTTGTTCTTCAGCAGCTATTTTGGAGCAATCACTGCTGACTGTGTGGCAACACACAGCAGGGAACCAGTCCAGGTTAAACTAGATCTTGGGTGGAGTGTCTTGTTGTTAATAAACCTGGATAAATACATCTCCCTCTGCATCTGTATAGTGGGAAGGGACCAACCCTGCTCTCCCAGCAGAGGAAAGAAATGCTCCCAGCTTCAGCTGCAGAAGCCAATGTAAATTCTCCTTACAGGTCTGCAGAGGAGCTGCTGAACTGCACTAGTGAGCACCCTTCTACCCTTCAACAGGAGAATATTGCTGGGCTTTAGCTGATTTTCACATGTCTGCAGAGGAACTGCATTAGTGAGCATCCTTCCACCCTTCAACAGGAGAATATTGCTGGGCTTTAGCTGATTTTCACATGTCTGCAGAGGAACTGCACTAGTGAGCACCCTTCTACCCTTGAACAGGGGAATATTGCTGGGCTTTAGCTGATTTTCACATGTCTGCAGAGGAACTGCATTAGTGAGCATCCTTCTACCCTTGAATAGGAGAATATTGCTGGGCTTTAGCTGATTTTCACATGTCTGCAGAGGAACTGCATTAGTGAGCATCCTTCTACCCTTGAATAGGAGAATATTGCTGGGCTTTAGCTAATTTTCATTGTGGCTAAGAATAAATAGTAGTGGACAAGTTAATACCACCTCGAGGAAATGATTCATGTTGTGGGCTGTATAGAAAAACATCTCTTAGCAGACTTGAATCCACTGGTAAGAGATTTCTTAGGGGTCCCAGCAGGAGGGAGCAGTCAGGGAAAGCTTTTCTCCATCTTGCCATACAGCTCTGAGGAAAAAAAAACACAACCAACCAAACAAGCACTTCCTTCATGAACTGTTCTGTGGGACAAAAAAGAGGGAAAGGGCCATTTTTTCCCTCCAAACTAGATCTTATTAACCACTTCCCATCAACTGTAAACTACAGATCCAGTTAGTTTTCACTAGTCTCCATACCTTAACTCATCCAGAATCTATTGCTTATTGAGAACACAGTTTGAGATGGTCCAGAATTTTTAAGGGATAAAAGAAAATCAAAGTTTCTTCCCCAATCAACTGCCACATAAAACAAGAGCTCAAAGTCCAACAGGGCTGGACTACACCAGCCATTAAGAAGCATCTTCACCATGAAGAACATCCCCTGACTACTCTACCTGGACATTATTTCGTATGATGAAATTAAGTAGAGTTTTCCACTTAGATACATGCAAAACATCTCTCTGTACCCTGCCACACTGCACATTTTGCTCTGTTTTCACTCCCTCTCCTAGTTTTATGAAGCAAGGACAGTCTCAGGCTTGTTTTTTTCAGCTACAGGTAGCACAACCAAATCCCAAGTCCAGGGCTGTGGCTCCAAAGAGAGACAATCCTCTCTGCCTCTTTCTGAAGAGCCAGCAGTGCTGCAAGTGAATTTATTCTGCTAGAAAAGGCACCATCTGCAAGGCAAGCACAGCAGTTTGGTCTCTGTGCTGCTCAGTCTGTCTGTGGTCAGAGGAGGTAATTCTCTAGAGAAGTGGAAAGGCAGGCAAGGAGCTGGTGCTGACACATGAGGAATACTAGTTTGTAACCTTGGGCTTATGGCCTAAGGGAAAAAAACAAGTTGGAAGATTATGAGGTGACATCTTGCTCAGAAAACTGCCCTGGCCGTGGTGACAAGCACTTAGACAAGAGCATTAACTGCTCCAGAGGACCACGGCAGCAGCCAGCGGGCAGAGGCAGGCTCGGAGCTGCTGTCAGATCTCCTCGGTTTATGGGGTTTGATTTAGACTTTGCAACTTTCGATCTCAGGCGCTGGAATACGACAGGAAGTGCCTAAAATAGAACCAGAGACGTCTGCTGCCGCCTCAGGGTATTTTGTCCTGCTCCAAAGAGCACACGTTCTGCTCAGGACAAGAGCCTGGAGATGGTTCCTGCTGCCCATGTTTGGGAAGGAGCGAGGAGCCTTTCCTCGGGACGCGGCTGGCAGCGCACAGCGCTCGCTTCCCAAAAAACCCAGCCCCGGCCACCAGCCAGCCCCTTCCCAGATACTGCATCTCCTCCTGTACAAACAACTGTCATGTCCCAGGCTATTTTGGCCCCTTAGCTGCAGCTAACTGCAGTTTGCAAACACGGAAAGCCTTGTTTATACTGAGTGCTCCTGACACATCTTCCAGGGCAGAGAGCACCAGCAGAGAGCTGGGAATCGGCACAGGAACCAGGGAGCTGACAGCAACGTTACCGAGACAAGCTCCTGAGGCTGGGGGACCTGCACTGGGGAAGCAAAAGGACTCATGGGTAGACATGAAGGCACAACAGAGGAATCAAGGACAGGGATGGGGAGATGACTGAAAGGAAGGGAAGAGGCTGCAGGCACAAGCAGATGGCAATAAGCAAAACGGATGGATGGAGATAAGGAAGATCCCAGGGCTGGAGGTGGGAGGTAGACATAGGGATGGAAGGAAAAGGGTTGGGGTGGAAAGCAGCCACACTCAGCACTGCTGAGGGGAAAGGCTGCATCCTGCTGGAGCTCACCACTGCCCTACTTGGGGAAATGACGTCCTTGTGAAAGCCAGGTCTGTCCAAAGGTGCCTTGGCCCACAACCCCCAAAACACACCTGGTTTCTCAGGCTGAACATGGCAACTCGTGCTTCTTGGGGCATTCTCAGAGGAAAACCAGCTAAAATTACTCAACTGAGTGGAAATATTATAGCTTCTGCTGATCTTCCTAAGATAATGTTGAAAGGAAACATGCAACCACTGCTGAAGGGTGTGGAGACCAAGTCTGAGCAGGAGTAGGAGGTCATTCGGCCTTGGTAGGAGGCTTAGGGGAGACCTTCTTGCTCTCTACAACCACCTGAAAGAGGTATGGGTCAGTCTCTTCTCTCAAGAAACAAGTGACAGAATGAGATGAAATGGTCTCAAGTTGCATCAGGGGAGGTTTAGGTTGGCTACTAGGAAAAACATTTTCACTGAAAGAGCAAAGAGTGAATAGGCTGCCCAGGGAAGTGGTGGAACCACCATCCCCAGAGGGATTAAAAAGCCATGGAGATGTTCTGCCAAGGGACATGGTTTAGCAGTGACTTGGCAATGCTGGGTTAATGGTTGGACTCAATGAGCTCAGAGGTCTTTTCCAGCCTTAACAATTCTATGAATTGCAGCCCATCAAAAATGGGTCTTTATCCAGAGAACAGGCACAAAGCCTTGCAGAAAAGGCTGCAACTTTCTAGAGTCAATATTTTCTTTTATCCTTCAAATTTTTACTCATCGGAAAGAGAAAAAAAAAAAAAATAAAGAGCTCAACTAAAAGACAACAAACAGACATGAGGCAGGAGTGATGCTTGGTCCAGCAAGCAGGCAATACTCCAGCCCCAGCTCTGACCTGGACTGTAAAAGTCTCTCAGCACTCTTCTACTGAAAGGAAACAGTTGTTTTAAATCACTTCTTGAAGTAAACTTCAAAGGAGTTTCTGCTTTATTTGGTATACACAGGCAGACTTACACAAAAGAACAGCCTAGTTTGTACTGCTGGCAAAGGGGGAGTCTGGGGGTTCTGCAGCCTTGTTATTTTTTCCAGTTTATAAATAAATTCCTTGTTGTACAATAGATGTGTTTTGGAAATCTATTTATGGGCCACTGGAACCTGAAGTAAAGTTTACAGTCTGAGTGCTGCTGTTTTGATCACACCACAAACTTCCCTGTGCTGATGATGCAGCTGCGGCTCTGCCCTCTTGGGACTTTGCACAGGGTCTCCTCTGCCATTCCTTTGGTCCTGTGTCCTCACCCTAGGCAGTGCAAACACACAGACTGACTCTCATGCCCCCTCCCAGGATGCAATTAAACTGCTCATAAGCTGTTGTGAGAATTTAAAAGAACTCTAAAGAGCTTTCCTACAAAGTTCCCAGCCAGGATTACATCATGGTTATAGTTCCCAGCCACTGCTTATAGCATCTGGCTTCTGCTGAATGCCTGAGCTGCCTGCCAAGAGCCAGCATCAGGACAGCAGAGAAGCAACACCTTAACAGTGCCCTGTAGATCACAGAATCCAAGCACAGCAGGTTTGGAAGGGACCTCTCAAGATCACCCAGTCCAAGCCCCTTGTAAAGCAGGGTCCACCTGCAACAGCTTGTCCAGGATCAAAATGTCCAGGCAGATTTGGAATCTCTCTACAGGAGACTCCAGAACCTCTCTGGGCAGTCTGGTCCAGCCCTACAGTGCCTGCACAGAAAAGAAGTTTCTCCTCATGTTCAGATGGAACTTCCTGTGTTTCAGTTTGTGCCTGTTGCCCTTTGTCCTGTCTCTGGGCACCACTGAGAAGAGCCTGGCCCCATCTTGCCCCCCACCCTTTAGCTACTGATCTCACATGCTTCTCCGTTTAGCTTAAGGACAAAACCAGCTTTAAAAAGGTTTTTCTCCACTTCCAATTCCAGCCCTCTGGGTTCTAGACAAAGCAAAACTACTGAAATCTTAAAAGGTCTTTTCCAACCTGAACAGTTCTCTGCTTCTGTCTTTAAAGTGGTTGTGTGTTCTGCCACTCGTGATTTTCAACAGGCTGCTGCATCGCTAGGGGAGCGAGTCTCTAAATCGCAGGGGATATCAGTTCCGTGCAGGAAGGTGAAAAAGCTCAAACCCCCAGCTGCTGCTGCTCTTTGTAGGCAGCTGTGTAACCATCAGATCTCCAAACGGTTCAGTACCTTCTGAAGAGAGACAAAACCAAATTTGAACAGCAAGCGGGAAGAGCACAGCATAAGGAATGTTGGGCGGCCCTGCAGCCCTCTCGCTCGCTGCCGCCCAGGTGGAAACACCCACAAAGGGGCTTTCTTGGGAGGCACTGGGGCAGCAAAAGGAATGCTGAGCTGCTGCCAAAGCAAATTAACTTGCTGCAGGCTGAGCTGCCCACCCTGGCTGGAGGGCCTGGCCAACGCTGTAGGAATTCATGAATCTCATGAGGTTCAACAAAGCCAAGGGCAAGGTCCTGCACCTAGGTCAGGGCAATCCCTGGTATCAACTCCAGCTGGGGCACAAAGGGAGGGAGAGCAGCCCTGTGGTGAAAGACTTGGGAGTGCTGGTGAGCGAAGAGCTGGGCATGAGCTGGCAATGTGCACTCACAGCCCAGAACCAACTATCTCCTGGACTGCATCCCCAGCAGTGTGGGCAGCAGGTCAAGGGAGGGGATTCTGCCCTCCTGCTCTGCTGAGACCTCACCTGCAGTGCTGGGGCCAGCTCTGGAGTCCTCAGCACAGCACAGCCATGGAGCTGCTGGAGCAGGTCCAGAAGAGGCCACAGAAATGACTGGAGAACTGAAGCACCTCTGCTGTAAGGACAGGCTGAGAGAGTTGGGGTTGTTCAGCCTGGAGAAGAGAAGACTCCAAGAAGAACTTCCCGTGGCCTTTTAGTTCTTAAAAGGGCCTGTGAGAAAGATGTGGAGTAGACTTTTGGGCAGGGCCTGTGACAAGACAAGGGGTGATGGCTTTAAATTAAAAGAGGGAAGATTTAGGCTAGGCAGAAGGAAGGAATTTTTTTACATTGAAGGTGGTGAGTCACTGGCCCAGGCAGCCCAGAGAGGTGGTAGAGGTTTCACCCCTGGAAACACTGCAGATCAGGTTGGACCTGATCAACATTATCTAGCTGAAGGTGTCCCTGCTGACTGCAGGGAGGCTGGGACCACATGGCCTTTAAAGGTCACTTTCAACCTAAACCATTCTGTGATTCTATAAATTCAGAGCCACTTTTTGGAATTTAAAAAAAAAAAAAAAGTTGAGGTTTTTGGGTTGTCTTGTTTGGTGGCAGTTGGGGTTTTTTGGGTTTGTTTTTACATTTCTCACATAATTCCCAAAAGGACAAAGCCCTTCTCATTCAAGTTGCTAATGCAGAAGCTAACACTGGCAAATCAGCTACAAAACACTTCTAATTCTGCCTCCTAGCACAGCATAATTTGTAGGAGTTAGAAAGCAGGCAGCTCAGCTATGTGTTTAAATGTCAGGCATTCCTGATGGCCCCCTTAAGCCTGCTCTCCACCCCCAGGACTTCCTTCAGAGACAAAACATCTCCAAGCAGGCTCAGTCCTGGCCTCCATCAGAGCTTTCTCTGGGTTTAGAGTAATATTCCAGAAGGCAATTTTTGCATAGAGTGTTTTTAATCATTCTAGTTCATATGAACAAGCCAGACCTTTGCATCTCACCCACAGCAGCTTCAAATTCAGAGATGCCCATTCTGGTGGTGCTGGTGGCCATCACCCCCTGCAGGCAAAGAGTAAGGAACTTGTAGGCATCTACACCAACGACCTGTTTGAGCTGAGCTTTGTGAGCTGTCTCTGAGGAGTCTCCCTGAGATTCAGTTCTCAGTCTCAGTTCTCTCTGCCTATTTTTAGGTCTCAGCAATTACCATTACAGAACTCAAACCACTTCTTTGTTCTGGCCATTTTAAGATGAGCATTACATGTAGTAATGTCATCAGGCTGTCTCTCAAAGCTTGGTTCCTGGTCTGTGAGAAAGCAGATTGAGGACAAACACAGCAAAACCACCATGAACTTATGTGACCTAAATCAAAGACAGGAGGCTGGAGAAGCTCACATTGTACTCATGCTCCTTTGGGGTTGGTTTTTTCACAATTAGGCAGTGTCCAGATGGGCTCCACATGTACTTTTACTGTCTCCCTTTGAGAAAGTCTATGGCATACCAACGTGCATCCTGCATGGCTGCTACAGAATCCTCTCTTGATGTGGTTTGCCCTCAACAACTTGAAAGTGTTTTATCTGGATGCGGTTCTCTCCGCCAGGCACCCACCCACCCTGGGCTGCATCAGCACCATGTGCCAGCCTGAGACCCAGGGCAGGAGGGAACAGGGCCTGCTGTGAAAGCAGCAGCCACATTCTCTTTTCTCATGTCTGGTTCTGGAGGACACCTTTTAAAAGCAGGAAAAAGCCTGAAGTTCAAGAATGCAGGAGGACCACCCCTGAAGAGCAAGGTTGGAGGAGAAAATTCAGACTGCTAAAAGAGTTTTGTAACCTAAGCTGGAGGTTGCATCTCGTCTGGAATGCCTGCAATATGGCATTATCCAGGCATGAGGTGGCACACAACAGATCAGGTATTGCAACATCAGCCAAGAATAGAGCTAGAACAAAGGACAAAGTCTGCACTTCCCAAAACAAGACCACAACTTGCTCCAGAAACTGTAGACTGTTATGTAAATGGAAAAGCTGATTCCTAAGAATCAAAAGAAAAGCCTCTCTGACGGCTTATAATGCCATTGGAAGTGCACTGGTGCAACAACCAGAGGCCTAAGAATCTGTTAAATCCCACACAAACAAAGGTCAGAAGATCCTCCTGCATTCAACAAGTGAATGCTCCAAGGGCTGAAAACCCCCTGCTGTAAGGATGGGATGAGGATGGTCCAGCCTGGAGAAGAGAAGGCTTTGGAGAGACCTTCTTGTGGCCCTGTCCTGTCGCTGGGCACCACTGAGAAGAGTCTGCCCCCCTCCTCTGGATGCCCACCCTTTAGATACTGGTAAGTTCAGCTTTGTCGGTGCCGCAAGATGTGACACTCGAACCCACTCGGAGTCAGTGGCATGGACTGAAATGCACCAGGATCTCACTTCAGCACTGCAGCACTCAATGTCACTTGGTTTGTGTCAGCACTGCCACACTCCCAGTCCTACTGAAGCTCTGCTACAGCCAAATCCTAATAAGAAAGACACTCAAAGGCCATAAATAGGTCAGAACTGACTTGCTGCAGTGCATCCAATGTCTCTTTAGCTACTTTGCTCCAGCAGTGGCCAAAAGCAGATTCCTTTACCCATTAGTCAAGTAGGAGGACAAGCAACATTTCCTTATTTATATCTTCTCAGCTCCTGGCAAACAGCAGCAGCACTGCCTAATGAAGCCCTGATTACTTTTTAGTGTGTTTCAAGTTTACTTTCTATGAAGGCATCTTAAGGATCAACTTATTATTACAGCTTAAGTCAAATTCTGCTCTTAATAAATAATATCCAAGCACTAAGGGATTGGGGTGGAGGGGAGGATGTGAAACCATTCACCCTGCTGTATCCTCCTCTCAAAGGACTACCATGGGGCTACTGGGTTTCTGACACAGAACAGCTTAGAGGCAACACCTGAAGATAATGTTATGAAAGCATCACTTAATGAAGTTCAGATTTTGTTCCAGTACATGAAAATAATTTTCTTCATCCAGCTCAGCCACAAGCCCACCTACCAGAT
The DNA here is from genome assembly GCA_013396675.1 of Eubucco bourcierii. Lineage (NCBI taxonomy): Eukaryota > Metazoa > Chordata > Aves > Piciformes > Ramphastidae > Eubucco > Eubucco bourcierii. The sequence continues at coordinate 10,351 of VWZE01000071.1, forward strand.
GCACACAGCTCATGACAGTGTTCTGGATGGCCATGGAGACAAGATCCAACAGGTCTCTAGTCAGGGTATTTGTGTCTTCACCAAAAAAAAAATCAAAAAAAAGAAATTAAACATCCCTCTATTGCCTGCTTTAGATGTTTTAATTCATTCTGAAAGAGTCACTACTGCCAAATCAAGTTCTGCAGAAGTCAGGGTGCCAGCACTCTTTACAGCAGCCACTGCCTGTTAAAAGTCTAGAAGCCGAGAAGCAATACAAAACATCATCTCAAGGTTTTACCACAAATCAGGACTAACTCACTGAACTACAGCTTCCTTTGTAGCTTCCCCTGGACTCTTCAGTAGTCCTCTGCCTCCTTTGAACTAGGCAACCCAGAACTGAACACAGTACTCCAGATGTGGCCTCACCAGGGCAGAGCAGAAAGCAAGGAGAACCTTCCTCAACCTGCTGGCCACACTCTTCCTAATGCTCTGCAGGAGGCCACTGGCCTTCTTGGCCACAAGTGCACATGGCTGGTTCGTGGTGAACATAAAAATGTCTACTAGGAGTCTCAGGCCTTTTTCCAGGGAGCTGCACTCCAGCAGGTCAGTCCCTAGCCTGTACTGGCCCAGAGGGTTATTACTCCCCACATGCCAGTGAGCCTTTTACACGCTGACTTTCCACACACATGAAACAGAAGATCCCAGCAGCTGGCCAAGGGAGGAGCTAAAACCCAGTAAGAAGGGGCTGGCGGTTCCAGAGCTGTTACTAGAAGAGGCACCAAACCTTGCTCTGTGCATGTTTTTTGTAGACAGCCTAAGAGGCTGAACACAGAACAGCACAAATGCAAATAAAGCTTTCAGCCGCTGAACGCTGGGTGAGGTGTTTCAGCTCCACAGAGGTGTCAGACACAGTCTCTCTCAACAGGAAGGATCTGTGCTTGATTTAGAAGAGAGGGATGCCTGACTGCTGCTTAACTCTCTGCTCATGCTGGGCTTCCGGCCCCTGCAGCCCTGGGAGGAGCGACAGCAGCAGAGTTCTCTCTCTTCATGTGATCTCTGCAAGCAGCCCCACCAGGAGCCCTGTTTGATTAAGGATGAACTTTGCACTTGAATCAGCCTCACGTCTCTAGGTACTGCCTGGCAGCAGCTTGAAACTCAAATATCCAAACCATTACAGTATCAAAACGTCTGATACATGGGCTCTGCCCATGCTCCTCCCAGCCCTCACCTCCTCCTGCTCAGGGGATATCCAGGAGGGACAACCACGAAACACAGCTTCTTGCTGGGACTTTGTGATGGTTTGGGAGTTCCCTGTCCCCCCTACACTTTGTAAAATCCCCCAGACTAAACTCAGCCAGCTGGAAGTTAAGGACTGAAGCTCTATTTACAGCTCAGCACAATGTGCAAGCAGAGATAGACACAACAGACAGGAATAGTTACAGAAATACACAAGTTAAAGGGAATACAGAAACACAATCCCCCTCCCAGAAATCAGAGACCCCAGGAGGGGTTCCCAACCACCCTTCCACCTTCTCCCCACCCCTCTACCTTACCCCAGGGTTTGCCTTACGTGCAAGGTGAGTTTGGAGGATCAGTTAGGGAGGTTAGAAGCAGAGTGGTCAGTGAGGTTACTCGGTAGAGAGAAGGCAAAAAGCTAGAGACCAAGACTCTCTGAGCCTGAGAATGTCTGTGTCTTATTTATGTTTCTGTTCTTGTTTTTAAACACCTCAGCAAGCCTATGAGTGAAGCAGACATCACCAGTGTTTTCCTTTCACAGCCTATAATAGAATTTTCTCCATTAAAATATTTCAATTAGCCTCAAACCAGCACAGACTGCATACATGTAACCTGTGTAAATCAGGGTTAGGGGAAAAAACTTTCTCCTAGAACTCCAAAGGTTTGTCTGTGAGCATGGATCCACCCTTTCTTGCACCAGTGTGTGCCTTGGCACAGCTATGTGGGGGTCTGAGTCAGGGAAACTTTTCCAGTAGCACAGCAGAGTTGTCTGGTGAGGCCTCAACCCAGGCAAGCATATTGACCTCCACCTGCCTCCAACCTGCTTACAGGAATCAGAGAGCAAGAAAGTCTCCTATCAGCCTCCTTTCTCCAGACTAAACAATGCCAGTTCCCTCAGCCACTCTTCAGGAGGCCTGTGCTCTAGACCCTCCACCAGCTTCATTGCTCTTCTCTGGACATGCTACAGCACCTCAGTGTCCTTCTTGGAAGGAGGGGTCCAAAACTGAAGCCAGTATTTGAGATGCAGCCTCACCAGTGCTGAGTACAGAGGGACAATCACCTCTTTAGTCCTGCTGACCACACTGATGCTGATCCAAGCCAGGATGCTGTTGACCTTGTTGTCCACTTAGGCAAAGGATGACTCCTACTCAGTCAGCTGTTGACCAACACCCCTAGGTCCTTTTCCACCAGGCAGCTTTCCAGCTACTGTTCCCCAAGCCTGGAGCATAGCATGGGGTTGCTGTGCCTCAAATGCACAACCTGACACTTGGCCTGGTTGACCCTCGTACAGCTGGCTATTTCTAGTTACTTTTCTGACTAGACTACTGCATTTAGCCAAAATAAACACAGCTTTCAAAATCGAGTTTCCAGACCTGTACATCCCATGGTCTTGCTTTAGAGGAGAGCACAAAGAAAGGCTGAGGTGTTGCAAAGCCAAAAGCTTTGACCACAAGCACCGACACCGTCCACGAACCGCCGCAGCACCCAGAACTGTCCTCACCAGAAGCAAGACATCACCATTACAACACAAAATAAATTGACCCTTGGCAATTTTCTAAGTCAATTTCATGGCATTTGACTTTCCTAAGCCTGAAAACTGCTCCTCTGGTCCAAAACCAACAGAGAGACAGCTTCCTACTGTGGGAATACAGGCTCCATTATCTCGGTTAGCCATGAACAAAGCACAAGCAGCAGCAGCAGAACATGAACTCCTCATTTATTACACACAGTTGTTTCCTGCAGCAGAGTTGGAGCTTGGCAGGCTGCATTTCCCTGGATGTCTGATGTGCTCCTAGTCACAGCATCCAAACTCTGTGCAGGGTTAAGTAAGAACAAACAGGTCCTAACCCCCCCAAAAAACCAGTACATAACTAACAGAACTGAACATCACAAACGTGTGAGAGCAGCAGGAAAAGCAGACAAAGGAACCAACACAGGGTGCAATATCCTGCAGCAGACATTAGGCTTCGGAGGCTGCCCAGGAGGAGGAAGTGCAAACCCCAGCATCAGTTTAATAAAAACCACCCCAGGGTCTGGAATGAACTCCTAAGGTATCAGCCACAACATCTCCTGCAACTCAGCTTATCTGAGCAAACATTTAAGGTTAGCAGGAAAGTGGAAACGTAACAACAAACCTGTGGCCACAACTCCTGACCGTTCTTCCCCTTGTCAGCCAACGCTGATGTTCAGTTAGCTGTGTGGCACAAGCCAGGCAGAACAGCAGGGAGCTGCAGGCTTTAGAAACCTGTAAAACTCCTAAGCTCTTCAATGTAGCCAAGTAAGCAGATCAATGCTAAGCCCTGCACCAGGTTCATCCTCACAGGGAGGAGATGTCCCACCGCTGCCAGACCTGGGAGCAGCCCCACAGCCACCCTCTTCTACCCATCAGCCAGCACAGGAGCTCTCTTCCACCACACTGTGTCCCTTCTTCCAGACGGTGCCTGCCAGGTTAGCCATGACAGAAGGTGAAGCTCACCCACTTCTTCAGCCCTGGGATGCTCAAATGGTAACCCAGGGAGGATCTGAGCAGAGGGCAACAGCCTCTTCTCTTGGCATGACTATTCAGTGTATTTCCAATGTCTCTACAGCCTCAGCATCTCACTGTACTCTCTTATCTAAGGCACAAAATAGTCTCAGGAGCCTTTGATTTGTGGAAGAAGAAAAGTTCTTAAGTCTAAGCTACTGCAGTCACAGACTCCTTAACTCTGGACATAGCCTCTGCCTCTCAGAGCTTCCTCCTCTAAGCTGCTACTGAGCAGGAATTTCAAATCACTGCTATTTACTCTGTTACTGGGGTTAGGGATCACTTCTGGTTACACCCACAGACAGTATCAAATATCCCACAGCCCAGCCTCATAGGGAGGCTTTACAGACAGACTGTAACACCATTTAACACCCAGAAGACTAATCTCCAACAAGATGATCAGGCTTACTACCAGGAGACCCAGGAAACTATCGAGGAATACGTCATCTCCCAGAGATTCAAAATTCCCAGAGTAGCTGAGAAAAAAAAAATGGGCAAAAAGTACTGAGTATACCACAGAAAACCTGAGCAATTGCTCTAGAACCTTTAAAAGAGCTTCAGTGCTTCAAGTCTATAGCTCACCCCAGCTGTCAGGTTCAGAGTGTTTTTTTCAGCCAATCACTGTGACTGCTTTTTTCTAATCCACAGGCTTCCTTCTTCCCCTGGACAAGCTGGCATCTGCATGGCACCATCGGAAACTAAGACAAATACACACTGCATTTTATTTTGCAAAAGATTAAGTCCCTCCAGCTGTTTGTTTGCTGCAGGATGGAGTTCTCCAGGCCTGGGCAAGCAGCCAAAATAGCTTCGTTTCCCTGATGTCTCAGCCTCATGCCTCCGTCTCAGCCTAATGCTCAGTGGCCGGCAGTGTGAGGTGATGAGCATCCTAACGCCTTCCAAGCTGCTGAATTTGATCCCAAATCACTATGTTGAAGACATGGCTGGCTGTCCAGCTGCTCCTCAGTTTACACAGGTACATATTCCTGGAAGGAACATTCCCCTGGGATAGCTTTATGGATCTGCTTTGATCTTTTCACCACTTAAAACCTCAGTCCTTGGTACATAAAGCAGCAGCTTGCACAACTACCTCCTGATACGTTTTCGTGCATTGACAGGAAACAGAAATTTAGGCAAAGATTGCTCAGGTACAAAGGTTTCAGAGACACAGCCACTGGAACCATGAGATTTGCTTATGTGCATTACAGGGTGGAAAGGAATTTCCAGTTCTTAATCAGGATTATCAGGTCACTAACAACTAAGTGTGCAAACCTGCCCTTTATTTTCTTTTTGCTTCTACTCCAATATTGCATTTCCTGCCTAGGGGAAAAATCCTACATCACTTATCCACAGATTAGCTACACTTGAACTTCATTTCTGTCCAGTGAGAACATGTGGGGATGTATTCTTAATTTCTTCATGGAATTATTCTGCTCCTCTCTTGTTCTGCCAGCTGCTCTGCAGCTGCTGCTCTGGCCAAACATGTTTCCAACACGTGCGCAGGAACGGACAAGCAGCATTAAGCACTTCCTAAGGAGTAAAATCTTGTCCTGCTGTAGTCCATGACAAAACTCACAGTGACAGGAGCCCAGCTAAAGGTCAATCCCACAAGGTGAATACAGATGTGCTGTTTAAACCTGCCTGGAAACTCATAAAATTGTGCTTTTATGTGAAAACTGTGATTATCTTCCCCAGAGGCTGCCTGTTTTCTGTTTACAGTGGGCTTTGCCAATTTTGCTTGACCTCTGCCTAAGGCAAGAGGGGTTTCTCCTACACCTCCCTAATCATCTAGGACTGAACATGATGCATGCCAGTGTCTGCTGCTCAGAGGTTTTGGAATGCCCTGCTTTGGTGATGTTTTGTAGGTAAGAAATGCAGAATGAGTGGTGATGAGACACGTGAAGAATGACCATGTTCACTCCTGCTCCTGTGAGCTTCACATCTCCCTGTCTGCCTAAGAGCTCAGGAAAATGGGGTGACATTTCAGCTTTGATTAATGGAAACCTTTCACCACTCATGCTTCCAACCCAGGCCTCAGGCAAAGAGGTTGTGCAGCACCCAGCAGGGCTTGCTTCATTGCTGACTCTCCTGGCTACTAACACCTCGGCCCCAATCTGCATCCCACAGGGCATTTCATCATATGTAAAATAGAAGATGGCAACTATTCCTTATGCAAAATATTAATGGCCAAACCTTGGAATCATCATAGAATGGCTTACCTTGGAAGGGACCTCACAGATCATCTGCTCCAACCTCCCTGCCAGTGCAGGGATGCCTCTCAGCTAGACTTGGCTGCTCAAGGCCTTAGCCAACCTGGCCTTGAATGCTGTTCCCAGGGAGGAGGCATCCACTACATCCCTGGGCAACCTATTCCAGAGTCTCACCAGACTCATAGTGAAGAACTTCTTCCTAAGCTCCAGTCTAACCCTGCTCTGCCTCAGCTTCAAACCATTCTCCCTTGTCCTGTCTCCAGACACCTTTATGCAAAGTCTCTCTGCAGCCTTCCTGTAGGATCCCTTCAGGTATTGGAAGGCAGCTCTAAGGTCACCCCAGAGTCTTCTCCAGGCTAGACAACCCCAGCACCCTTAGCCTCAGAGCAGAGGTGTTCCAACCCTTGGATCATTTTTGAGGCCCTCCCCTGGACTCTCTCCAACAGCTCTGCATCCTTCTTATGCTGGGGACACCAGAACTGGACAAAATGTGCATCTTGCAACAGAAAGTTTTGAGGTTGCTAGTAGGCACTGCTGAACTAACAGCTTCATACAGGATTTCTTAAAGCCTTCTCCTCCTGAACTAAACTTCAGTTGTTCACAAGAAAACCCAAAGTAGAATTATTATTAACTTCTGCTTTGCCCCTCCCCTCACCTCAGGTTTCTAAGATACAGAGCACAAAAACAGTTAAAAGTTCCTTTCATACCTCCAGTCTCTCACAGGATGTCTGAGTTTGCAGAGCAGAGGGAGGTAGGATTTTGGTAGCATTGTCCTGTCTGAATATAAACCAGATCCTGAAGCTGCTTTGATTTCAGAGGAAATTTCTAGTTACACCTCTATGTCTAGAGCCTTCTAACACCCCTACAATTGCAAGTGGTTGCAATTACCACCAAATTAAGACCAGACCAGCACATCTCAAACACACACATCCTTTTCCATCGAACATTTTTCCTGGACAACATAGAATCACAGCCTGGTGTGGGTTGGAAGGGACTTTTAAAGGGCTCCCAATGCAACCTCCCTTCAGTGAGCAAGGCCACCTTCAACTAGACCAAGGTGCTCAGAGCCCTGTTCTCTGACATGTTCTTCAATTTTTAAATGCACACTGTTTAATTTTGGGACCAGAGCCAATTCCATCCAAGAACAGAATGAACAGCTTTGTTGGGTTGGATCCAACACTTGTCTGCCCCAGTCTCCTGTCTCCACTGAGCTCAGATCCCTGGGAGGAGCACACCAGCAGATTGAGCACAGAAGGTTACACCACATTTTACTTTGCCAGGCTCCAACAATCTGCAGTCTTGAGTTGGAGGTGTAGTAATTATGTGTAATAGCCCTTAACAGACCTTCCTCTTTAACTTGCCTTGCTGCTTCCTGGGCCCATGCAGATCCTGCCACACACCATGCTCTCTGGCAGTGAGTTTCTTCATCACACTACACTGATGGTTGTTGTCAAAGTACTTCACTGACTCTGAACCTGCAGCCTGTTTGTCTCACTTGCTCCCCGAGAGCTGTTGCATTAAAAGTTATGAATAATCACTTCTTATTTGCTCTCCCATGCCTGACATGATCTTATTCACTTCAGGTACTTCTTCAGTTCTTTCTCAGCTGCAGAACTCTGCCTTACTTGGTTGTTCATCCTACAGTGATCACCTCATACTACTTAACAGTTTTTCTTGCTTATGTTGTTTAAAGACAACAATTCCAATCTATTAAAGACACAAATTCACCACAGACTTAGAGTCTTTGGGTTTCTCTCCTTTGTAGTCTCCCACCCTAAGAATTTCTGACTTTGTTTCTTGCCACAACAAGGTCTCCCTGGAGCCTTCTCTTCTCCAGGCTGTACAACCCAAACTTTCTCAGCCTGTTTTCACAGCAGACAGCTTCCAGTCCTCACTTCATTTCTGTGGCCTCTTCTGGACAAGCTCCAACAGGTTCCTGTATGTGCTGTGCTGTGGACTCCAAAGCTGGACTCAGCACTGCAGGTGATGGCTCAGCAGATCAGAAGGGCAGAATCCCCTCCCTTCACCTGCTGCCCACACTGCTGGGGATGTAGCCCAAGAGATGGTTGGTTCTGGGCTATGAGTGCACATTCATAGAATCACCCAGGTTGGAAGAGACCTTCAAGCTCACCCAGCCCAACCTAGCACCCAGCCCTAGCCAATCAACCAGACCATGGCACTAAGTGTCCCATCCAGGCTTTGCTTCAACACCTCCAGGGACGGTGACCCCACCACTTCTGGGCAGCCCATTCCAATGCCAATCACTCTCTCTGCCAAGAACTTCCTCCTGACATCCAGCCTAGACCTGCCCTGGCACAGCTTGAGACTGTGTCTCCTTGTTCTGTCCCTGGGTGCCTGGCAGAAAAGCCCAACCCCACCTGGCCACAACCTCCCTCCAGGGAGCTGCAGAGAGCAATGAGCTCTGCCCTGAGCCTCCTCTTCTGCAGGCTGCACACCCCCAGCTCCCTCAGCCTCTGCTCACAGGGCTGTGCTCCAGGCCCCTCACCAGCTTCATTGCCCTTCTCTGGACACAATCCAGTACCTCAACATCTCTCTTGAATTGAGTGGCCCAGAACCATCCATTAGTGGATTATGTCTCAGTTTTTTAACCACCAGCAGACGTCTGAAGAAACTTTCTTGCATCTTCTGCAATATCTTCTGCATATTGTTAAAAGCACCTTATAGAGTGCAAAGTCTTGATTGTTATCTGGTTTATATAACTGGCAAGTGACCAATTATATAAGTCACAAAGAGAAACAAACAAACAAATCTTCTCCCCTTAGCCCACAGCTGCTTAGTTTCTTGATGAAAAAAAAATAATAAAAATTATTTTTAACCTGGCCAAATCTTTTCCAAAAACTTTCCCAAAGTCTAGGGGTTCTAATGTTAAAGGATCCCCCTCATGTTGGGTGAGACTGTTCCAGGTCCTCACTCGAGTTGTGAAGCACAGCTTTTGTCCCCCAGTGTATTGATTCTTCCCTTTGCCACTGTCCACACATCTGCTGGGAAAGAGTCTAACAAATAATATCAATTTGTCCAGCACAGGAAAACAGTTTGTAGCTTGCAGATTTCCCTGAGTTCCTGTGTTAAATGACTGCTGCCTTGGGCTCCCTTTTTCACTCTGAACACCACAGCAACTCAAACAAGGTGGCTCTCCATGGGTAAGAGTTACAATTTAACGCTCCAGCACCTTTAGGATTTAAAGCAAGGCAGTGTTCACGCACGGCTGAAGAGCCCCAGCAAAACTTCAGAAAACTCATTAAAAGAAATCAAACCAGCACCTCCACTTCTCACAGGGAAACTAAGACAAACAGGAAGAAATTGTATGTTTAGGATGTGAAGACTCCTTCGGTTGTACCCAGACAGCACTAACTTCAGCCAGTTCACAGCTTGATGTTAACCCTTTACCTTCCTTCTGCTGGCTGAAAACTCAGTCTCACTTTACACCTTCTGAATTTCACAACAGCGGTCAGAACAGTCAGCTGCAGTTGCTGGCCTGGAAAGGACATGGTCCTGGATGGAGCCTTTATTCTAGGGTAAATTATGCTAGACAGGCATTACAATTAAAACTCCTTCAGGCCTGATTAAACATCTGACCAACAAAAGTACTCTAAATGGAATCATGAGGTGAAGTCTCCCCTGAACACAGCTGGGGTTAAGCAAAGGGGTTTAATGTGGTGTTCTCAAGTTTGAGCAGAAACATTCCTGCACAGCATCATATGGATAAGCTGTGGGTTTGGTTTGGGTTTCCAGATCACTGATTAGTGGCAGGAACTAAGATCAGCAATTCCAGGGCTGCAATTTAAGGCCGGGAGAGAAGGAAGAACAATTATGCCAGAACTCATCTACCTCTGGCCATGAGAAGGATGAATCCTTAGCTCTTCTTTGTATCATACAGGGGAATATTTTCATTCTAATTTGAACTTAAACAGCTGAAATCCATCAATGGTTGTTTAGTTCCATGTTTCCTCTCTCCCCTACTCCTCCTCTTCTGGGAGGAGTAAGAATAACCTTGCAGAGACTCTTGGGTTTGGCATCCTGTGCTCGTTACGCATGTGCCAAACGCTGACTTCTATAGGAATTGTCTGAGTGCAACTTTAATGCCTCAGGACAAGAAAAGTTCCTTGTTCAACATTACTAATAGTTACTAAAGAAGCACAGTTGTGGAGAAGGGACCTGACACTCGATGGATCATATGCTCAGAGGGCTGCAGCAGCTCTGCTATAAGGACAGGCTACGAGAGTTGGGGCTTTTCAGCCTGGAGAAGAGAAGGCGTCCAGGAGACTTATAGTAGCCTTCCAGGATCTGAAGGAGGCTACAGGAAGGCTGGGGAGGGACTATTGACAAGGTCTTGGAATGACAGGACAAGGGGCAATGGGTTTAAACTGTCAGAGGGGAGATTAAAACTGGATGCTAGGAGGAAGTTGTTTGCAGTGAGGGTGGTGAGACACTGGCACAGGTTGCCCAGGGAGGTTGTGGAGCACAGAAACACAGAATGCGATTAAAGATCACATTCTGTGCTTCTCTCATCCACAACCTCCCTGGAGGTGTTCAAGGCCAGGCTGGGCAAGGCCTTGAGTGACCTGTGCTAGTGTGAGGTGTCCCTGCCTATGGCAGGGGGTTGGAACTGGCTGATCTTTGAGGTCCCTTCCAACCTTACCATTCTCTGATTCTATATACCAGGAAGCGCTGTGGTTCAGGGATGCAAGCTGGCAGGATTCAGCTTCTACCCATGGTCAGCCTTTTCTCCCCAAGAAGTGCATGAGGAAGACAATCCTCATGCATCACTTCAAAATAAACACTGTCAGACCCACAGGTACAATCTGCAGATGTTCCCAGCAAAAAGCCTTTCCCAGCCTCAACTGGGGAGCACGACTTCCTTTCTTCCTCCTGCTGTCCAAAAATTGGGTTTGTTTAAGCACAGTAGAATGTTGGATTTTTTTTTTTTTTTTTAATTATTTTGATATATTGAAACCATTGCAACAACTGCAGCCAATGTAATCTCTGGCTCCATTAAAAAAGTCAGTGTAATGTTTTAAGAAAAATATTTGACTTATCTGGAGTTTGGAACAATGACTTTAAGAAAACACCCCATATGAGGCAGATGGAACACATCCTTGCTAACTTCCTCTCTAGATTTGTGATGTGTGTTTTGTCTTCTGCCCTGAGAGCTCTAATTCAAGACAGCTCATATGGTTTATAGAGAGAAATTAAGTTTGGTTGACACTAGACGTCCAAAAATCTGCTGCAGGCACATTATGTTTACAAAAGAGAGGGGTTTAAAAATCAATAGCCAGCCTAACAAGCCAGTTTTCACCCACAGCATACTGAAGTGTATGAGGTAAGTATCACCAAAAAAATATATGAACATTGTAAGATTGGATTTAAAGCTGCAGATCAGGGGTTTTTTTCACCTATAATATGTGGGTTTAACTAAACGTAGAATTGTTAAGGTTGGAAAAGACCTTCAAGATCTCTGAGTCAGCACTGCCAAGGCCACCACTGACCATGAGCCTCTCAGCACCACATTTACATGGCTTTTTGATTCTTTCAGGGATGGGGATTCCACCACTCTCCTGAGCAGCTTATTACAGGGCTCAACTAATCTTTCAGTGAATTAATTATTCTTAGTAAACAGTCAGAACCTCCCTGGGTGCTCCTTGAGGCTGTTTCCTCTCATGCTATGACTTGCTGCCTGGGAGAAGAGAATGATGCCCACCTGGCTCCAACGTTGTGTCACGGAATTGTATGTAGAGAGCAAAAAGGTCTCCTTTCAGCCTCCTTTTACCCAGACGAAGCAACAAAAACTCCCTCAGCTACTCCTCACAAGACTTGTGCTCTTCACCAGCTTTGCTGTCCTTCTCTGGACACATTCCAACACCTCAATGTCATGCCTGGAGCAAGGGCTCCAAAACTGAAGCCAATATTTGAAGTGTGCCCTCACCAGTGCAAGCACAGGGTGACACTCACTGCCCTAGCCCTGCTGGCCACAACCTGCATCATACCACAATACTATTTATTAAAGGTTCCTATCAGTGTCTTCTTCTCACATTCACTGCAGCAATCAAACCAAAGGAAGTCCATCAGCAGATCCACACCATCCGCTGCCGCTGCTCAGGGCTTCCGGAATGCCGAGTGCGACCACACGCATCCGGGCTTTGACAACATGTCTGCACTCCTGCAGGCGACTGCAGGACCAGGCACACTTATCACACACACTGAGAACAACCCTGGATGCAGAGAACTGCTGGGGCTGGAGCCACATGTGTCTGCAGAAAGGCTCAGCACAGAGCCAGCTCCTGTATGCCTGGAGTGGTCACACAGCAAAGAATGGCCGCTCAGAGCCTCCGAGCAGCCAAAGCCCACAGAAAGAGCAGGCACACAGCCTTCAGTCATTCCATCTGAGGACAGCCATACTTGCATTTATTGTGATAAGCTGGGGAAAAAAGTACCCCGAGGAACTGAAATGCAAAATACAATCTGCATCTCTCCAGAGGGTTGCTTCAGAAGGAGGAAGCAGCTCCACCAGCACTCTCAAAGCCGTGAGTTGTTCAACAGAGACAAAACCTGGCGGTCACACACAACTCTCCTTATTTCTAGTGGCTCTTCTCCAAAGTTGTCCTGCCTCAGCTGCAGCCCACAGCACCAACACTTACCACTGCCCATATATCTCCAGCAGCACCAGAAAGTGCTCCTATACCTCATTGGGTCACGCGAGGGAAAAGAACAAGAGTAACTGCAAGCAAATGGTTGCTCTCCAGACCACAGGGTACTTTCCTCCTCATTTCCTGCTGGGCGGGAAGAAGACCTAGATCCTTCCACAAACAAAAAATCAATACAAGAAAAACACAAACCCCAGCATAATCCCTAACTTTGTGGATGCAAAAACAAACTCGTATTTCCTTTCCTCTCTCAAACTACCCCTAAAAAGCAGTGAGTTTAATAAGTAACATGGGACTCTGACACAGACTCTGCAGATCATCTGGTTTTGCCCTGTCTGCAGTCACAGTAGGAGGCAAGGAAGGAAAGCCATCCATGCAGCCATCAAAACAAGAGAGGGAGGAGAGCCTGGGGATGGAAGCGTGGGCTGTAGACCACAAACACAAAGCGCCTGGTCCTAAGGAGTAATCTGGACACCATCAGTTCAATGCAGCGGGTTCCACGGCTCACAGCACTGACAGTGGCACACAGAAGAGCTCAGACCAAATACCTCCAGAGCTGGGCCCTTCACTTCCATAGCCACAGCCTCCCAGTTTCACCCATACTCCCAAAGCCTGCAGGAGGACAACAGATGAATGAACACAATTCCCCGAGCCAAAGTCCATCGTCAAGACCAGTACAGTTGTTAGCAACAACTGCACACTCATAAACTTGAGAAGAATTCAAACAGCTGGCTCCTTTCCACAGGAGATCAATAAAACTGGCAATTCAACAGCCTTCCTGATGATGAACACATGTGCTTCTGGAGCTGCAGGAAAGCTGGGGCAATCTCTTACCCAAAAAACAACCAAATACCTAATGTCTAATACAGAAAACCACAGCCTGGACTTGGGCAATTCAGCCTCTTCCCTCTTTGTTTCATTTTTTCTTCCAGGTACAAGAGTCTAATTACTCTTTGGTCTCTCCTTTTATCTCTTGGAGGATTTGAAGGGAAACTTACAGTCAAATCTCTCCCACTGCCTGCACAGTCCCTGACTAAGTCAATGGCTGGGTGCTCCATTTGCATCTGTCACGTTACGTTCCTAGCCCCCTACACTGCCTCACTCCCAGTAATGCTGTTGACTTCAGTGTATGTCACACAGAAGAGCTCCTGGACTGATGCTACACATGCACATCCCCACCTTTGGTACCTACAGCTCTTCTGCATAGCTCTGATCCCCCATGAATCCTTGTCCAGCCCATGACTCACCAGTGCAACATACCCACTGGGCAAGATTAAAGAGAAAGAGCAACTTTCCATACTGGACTTCCAAATGCAGCAAGAAACTCGTGGTGAACTGTTTCATTATGATTTCTGGAGTGAAATTCAAAGAGGAGGCAAACCAAGACTGTAACCATCATCTTTTGGCTGAGTGCCTAATTATAGACTTCCAGTATATTCAGTTATCTCTGCTTACAAGAACCACAGCAATGAACCGTCGCCAAACCAAAATCACCTCCACCTTTACCACACAAAGCATAAAGCCAGCACCATGACAAACACAGGACTTTGCAGCCAGTGAGACACACCAAAGATAACACTGAGCACCTACCCCTCATGCTGCAAAGGAGCAGCCTGGCAGGCACGGTTTCCTTATGCTTAAGTGAAAGTTCCTGTGTGCCAGTTTGTGCCTCTTGGCCCTTGTCCTGTCATTGAGCACCACTCAAAATGTGGCCCCATCCTCTGAATGCCTGCTCTTTAGATACTGGTAAGATCACTTCCTGATGTGACAGCCATGTCTTGGCTCTGAAGGACACATGAACAAAGGGCTGAAGTTGACTTTACCAGAAATCCTTGGAAACACACTTGGAAAATGTCTTTGCTTAGACAGGACCTTTGCATGTGATATTTTTTCTTACAGATGCCTACTACTGAATATATAGAATCACTGAATGGTAAGGTTGGAAGGGACCTCAAAGATCATTTAGTTCCAACCTCCTGCCATAGGCAGGGACACCTCCCACCAGCACAGGGCACTCAAGGCCTCATCCAACCTGGCCTTGAACACCTCCAGGGAGGGAGCAGCCACAACCTCCCTGGGCAACCTGTGCCAGTGTCTCACCATCCTCACTGTAAAGAATTTCCTCCTAACATCCAGTTTAAATCTCCCCTCTGCCAGTTCAAACCCATTGCCCCTTGTCCTGTCATTACAAGCCCTTGTCAATAGTCCCTCCCCAGCCTTCCTGTAGCCCCCTTCAGATACTGGAAGGCTACTATAAGGTCTCCTTGAAACCTTATCTTCTCCAGGCTGAAGAGCTCCAACTCTCACAGCTTATAAACTTTATGAAGAACAGTGCCCTAGGGAAACGTTTTATATCCTATGATGTGGCAAATTACCCTCAAAAACAAAGTATGGCTTTGCCAATAAAACACCACAAATTTTGGGCACCCTCCAAGACTTGCAGCCTCAGGCTGTGAGGTGTGAAGCAATCCCAGCTCCTTTTCCCTTCATCAGGAGACAGTGCTTTCCAGAGCCCCACAGAATCTTCATCAGCTTTCAGAAAGAGGGCAGTGGTTTTTCTAGGAAGGAGATTTGATCCTTATTTTATACTCGACCAAATGAGCCTTTTAAAAAACAAAGCCACACAGCACCATGTGTCACTGACATTACAAAGCCAACTTAGAAGGAATGAAAGCCCTTACAGGGCTGATGTTAGCCAGTTTGCTGGAAACAGCTCTGACTCTGTTCCATCTCTTTCTGTCGCAGCCTCCTCTGATGTGGATTTTCCATTCCTGGAGTGGGTTATTTCAAATTCAGCACCCAGAAAGGCTCCTCTGGTCCTCCAAGCAAAGCCTGTCTCACTAACAGCTTAAGACCCACAAAACCAACTCATTCTAGCACGCCATTCCCTGTGGATAGCTGCCTCTCTGTCTTGCATTACGTTGAAATATCAATTAGAATTCTTGTACTAGAAAGAAAACAACCACCCAGTGAGGTACTCAGCTGATTCCTGCCAACAGAAACACCCTCGGTATACTCAGAAAACCGAGAACATGGGAGTCCTGCTCATTACCACAAGATTACTTGAGCTGCACTAGCTGTAGACACAGGCATGAGTGTATATATATATAGACAGACATATAAATATATATATACACACACACACACACGTCATAAACCTGGTAATTATGTGCACATGACACTGAAATTCCACAAAACCAGACTGCACCAATGCTGTATTCCATAGCCCAGGGTGCACAAAGGAGCCCAAAAGGCAGCAGCAAGTCAGAATCAAGCCTTGCCATGTGTAAATTCCACGCAGCAGCCTGGAAGCCACTTAAACTAATAATTAAAACCTCAATTTTAAAACCAGGAAAACATACTCAGGACTGAGATAAGTAGCTGCACCCCTGAAGCTTAGTATCACCACACAGGCAGAAATCAATAACTGCCATTAAGAGGTCAGTGATAGGAATCTGTAGCAGCTGAAGGAGACAACTTGAAACCTATTAACAGCTGTACTAGAAAGAATTGCTTTTTTCAATTTGCTAATGACCACTTCTTTCCTTCCAGATGATCCTTTTGGAAAAACCCAGTGAAAATCCCTTTGGGCACCCCTTATGAATGAACTACTCAGGATTTCAAGACTCTCCAGATCAGCACCAGATAACCACCTGCTTTTCACAATCAGCACCAGCACATCCATGTCAGCATCGATATCAAGATTAACACAAGCGACACAAGAAGAGAGCAAATCCAGGGATGCTCGAGGTCTACAGTTCAGTGCCACTGCACTCCATGACTGCTGGGCTCAGCCTCTGTCAGAGCTAAATGAGATGTTAGAGCATCACAGCCACCAGCTGCAAAGCTTACCAACGTGATACTTGGCTGAAGATCCCAGATCAGTGACTGTCCTGCACCGGAGATGGATTATTCAGTGAGGGCTTTTTTGTATTTCACATACATCACTGTCCTCTGAAAGTTTGGGAACCTGCACCTGAAGTGTACAGTCTAACAATCACACGAAAGCTCATCAGAGAGCCACAGCCTAGTCTCTTTATCTACTTGCAGTAAAAGTCACTGATCATTAACTGGCATTTTCTGAGTCTCTGGCATTTTGCAGCTGTCCCGCAGCTAAGCTTTAGTGTCATACTAAGCACAACAAAATCCCCTGTATCTTAGAGCATCTTTTTCAGAGATAGACGATCTTGAGGACACTACCACTCTGAGCTACCACTGAACACAGGTACGAATCCCTAACCTTTTTGTTTGCTTATTTTCCTTTTGAAAAATACAGTCTTCAGACCGATCTCTGCCCACAACTCGCTGGTGCCATAAGCAGCAGAATGCAGTACACCCCCATGAGTCAAGAAACTACTCAGGCAGTAGTCACATATGCTTGCCACTATTAATCACCAGTACGAGGAATAAACTCATCAAAACCTAATACTGCCATGATGGGTGACACCACTTGGAAATAAACTTCAGCACAGCAGCAACAACAAAAAAATCCCAAACATCTTTGGCATTGCCTTCTCTGGGCAGGACGAGGGGCAAAAGCGTGTCCCCCCGCTCGGAGCTGCTGCCTCTAGCGGCTGTGGGAGCGGCACATACAACTCCGAGCGAGCCGAAAAATCGCCAAGGAAATGACATTTCGCTCTCGACGGCCAGCTGCGGCACACACACCTCCCCACCGGCGCTGGATGCCCCTCTCTGTCTGCGAAGCCCAGCAGCCTCTGCCCCTCCGAGCGCTGCCCGGCCGCAGCTCGCAACCGGCGGGCGAGGGGATCCGAGGGGACTCCGCATCGAGCCCGGTCCCCCGCCGCCCCCCTCCCGCCCCGTGTAACTTTCCCGGGGCTCGCCTTACCGCCGTGGAGCCGGAGGAGGAGGCGATGTAGACCTTGATGACCATGCTGGGAGACGAGGCGGAGGCGGCGGGATGCGGAGCCGGGCAGGTGGGTGTGTGCGAGCTGCACGGCGAGGAGCGGGCTAGGGCTGAGGCGACGGCGGGAGGGAGGGAGCAGGAGGAGGCGGCGGGAGGCCTGGCCCCGCCTCGCCGCGCTCACTGGGCTGCCGGCGCGGCAGTCACCACCGCCCAGCCCGGAAGAGGGAAAAATGGTTAAAAAAAAAAAAGGAAGAAAGAAAGGGGGGAGGCGAGTCCCCGACGAGCCACGCGAGACGTGCTGTGCAGGGGGCGCCCGCCCGTCATGGTGGCGGCAGCCTGCCTGAGGACGTGCGTGGGGCCGGGCGGGGCTGCCGGCGCCTCGGGGAAGGGGTGAGGAGTGCTTGGGCTGCCCTTTTATCCCGGCGGGCAGGCAGGCGGCAGGAGCCGGCGGGGCAGCCATGGCAGCAGCTATATCAGCAGCTCCCTTCCCTCCCGGCCGCCGCCGAGCCGGGAATAGAGCGACTTGTCCCCGGCTGAGCCCTTGTCGTACCCGCCCTTCAGCAGCGTGCCCCGGTCGTTGGGCGCACGCCGCCATCGCCTGCACCGCAGCAGGGGCTGCCCCGCCGCCTGCCGTGCCCGCGGTGCGAGAGCGCCAGGCGCCACCTCGCTACCCGAGGGAGGCTGGAGCCAGCCCGCGGCTCGGCACCCGCGGGTTCCCACTCCTTTGGCCCGTCACTTGGAGGGGTGACAGGAAGCTGAGGATGGGCAGATGTTAATGAGCAATGACATTTAAGAGTTCAGATCTTATTTTTAAAAATCATTCCATCGTGAGCCTCACTAAGTGATGTGTCGGCCCGGCCTAACGGACTGGGCAACCGGCTGAATTCCTTGCCTGCCTGTGACTACTGTAACGCATCTTTCATCGGGATAAAGCAGCGAAGAAACGGGCGCCACGGCTCTGCCAGCTCCTGAGCTGGCCTCGCTGATTTCCTTCCCTCGCCTGCGCTGGTCTGTGCCATGGTGGAGGAGTTGTTGCTCTGCTCGGTTAAACTGGGGATCTGCGAAAGGCCCGAGGGGGCTCTGCCAGCCGCTGAGCACTGCAATTCCACAGCAGGCTACTTCATCATTTCTATTAATTAGGACCACCAAATGAGACACCAAAGAGTTCTTAATTGTTCCAGTCACAGTGACACATTAGTTAGGGAAATTTACAATTCAGCACCTGTCTTCCACTTGGCCTCTGGTACTCCAAATACTACCTTAAATGTATTCCACTGTACGTTCTGATAGCAGCTTCGCAGAAAATGGAAGGTTATTGTGGTGATAAACAGAGCAAGCTGAAATTTCAACACCTGCCAACAAGTAAAGAAAGAGGTTTGTTCTACTCTTGGCAAAACTGGGGGAGGTATTTCTGACACGATTTTTCCAAACACAACAAGCCTTCCTGTTGCAAATTACCAGGTGTTTCTTCTAACCACAGGCAGGTTTTTGTTTTGTTTTTAAAAAAAAAATCCTGCTGAATTAAAAAAATCACCTATATTTGTTTCATTAGTTTGCTAACAGAGAACTGTTTTGAGGATGGCATGCCTGATATTACTTATGATATTTATCTGACTCCCTGAGAATGTAATGAGATTTATGTGTGTCTTAAAAAAGCAATAACCCAAAATTTACTTAGGGTGATGTGGCACAATAAATTTCCCTGGTTTAGGGAATTAAAAAAAAAATCTAATAGAAATAACTGGTGTGCTTTTTAATCTATTTAAAACAAACCACATTAAATCCAGGAGATTAAAATTCTTCAAGGAATGTTTCTTCAGATGTCTTTGTACAACCCCTTCCCAGCTGCCTAAGAGATAGAATCATAGAATCACAGAATCAGTCAGGGTTGGAAGGGACCACAAGGATCAGCCAGTTCCAACCCCCCTGCCATGCCTAGGGACACCTCACACCAGATCAGGCTGGCCACAGCCTCATCCAGCCTGGCCTTAAACACCTCCAGGGATGAGGTTTCCATCACCTCCCTGGGCAGCCCCTTCCAGGCTCTCACCACCCTCATGCTGAAGAAGTTCCTCCTCATGTCCAGTCTGAATCTCCCCACCTCCAGCTTTGCTCCATTCCCCCCAGTCCTGTCACTACCTGACAGTCTAAAAAGTCCCTCCCCAGCTTTTTTGTAGGCCCCCTTCAGATACTGGAAGGCCACAATAAGGTCACCTGGGAGCCTCCTCTTCTCCAGACTGAACAGCCCCAACTCTTTCAGTCTGTCCTCATAGCAGAGCAGCTCCAGTCCTCTGAGCATCCTCATGGCCCTTCTCTGGACACACTGCAGCATGTCCACATCCCTCTTGTCCGAGGGGCTCCAGAACTGGATGCAGTACTCCAGGTGGGGTCTCACCAGAGCAGAGTAGAGAGAATCACCTCCCTCACCATGCTGCCCATACTTCCCCTGATGCAGCCCAGACTCTGGTTGGCTTTCTGGGCTGATAGTGCACACTGCTGGCTTGTGTTGAGTCTCTCATCCACCAGCGCCCCCAAGTCCCTCTCCTCAGGGCTGCTCTCCAGCCAGTCACTGCCCAGCCGGGATTTGTGCTTGAGATTGCCTTGACCCAGATGCAGGATGATGCATTCCCATTACTCCCAGAGCACCACACGATGTGCCAGGCTGTGCTCTGATTCATGGCGTGGAACACCAGAGGTGTGAACTGCTGCTTAGCAGAGAGGATGAACAAAATGCAGGTGCAGAATGGGATAGATGAATTCACTTGAACTTTGGGCTTATCATTCCGCTGGCTGCCTGCTGGCTCTCTGGCTGGCTCTCCTCTCATCCTCATAATGCAGTTCAGCTCTTCAGAGGGGAAATTCTGCTGGAGCAAGCTGCACCTTGTCTTCCTGCCTGCTACAGAAATGGGTATAATCATTACTCTCAGAAGTGCACTTTAGGAGGCATTCTATCTTCATGAAAGAAGATTTATTAAGAGCAATACATGACATGGGTATTATTGAAACTACTAGGTTTTCATTACTCATCATAGTAAATTTTCTACTCCGTTGGCAGAAGAGCACAATGGCTTTCTATTCCCAGGCTACTCTTGTAAAATCTGTGGTATTGTTTTTGTTTTCACTATTAAACAGTTGTGGTGGATTTAATTAGCCTTTTCAAGGTAGGCCAAAACCTTAAATGAAGTTAACAAATTGATATTATGCCTCTAAGAGGAAAATGTCTTGTTTAAGTACAGCCAACAGTAGGTGTATAATATTTGGCAATGATTGCTGTCTCCTCAGTTCACAGAATCACACAGAATGTTAGGGGTTGGAAGTGACCTCCAGAGATCAAGTTCAACCCCCCCCCTTGCCTACAGGATCACCCAGGGCAGGCTGCACACGAACGCATCCAGGCAGCTTTTCGAAGTCTCCAGAGAAGCAGATTCCACAACCTCTCTGGGCAGCCTGTTCCAGTGCTCTGTAAAGAAGTGTCGCCTTTTGTTGAGGTGGAACCTCCTTTGTTCCAGCTTGTACCTAGTGTTCCTTATCCTATCACTGGGCACCACCAAAAAGAGCCTGGGAACTTCATCCTGACACCCACCCCTCAGATATTTATAGATATTGATCAGATTCCCTCTCAGCCTTCTCCTCTCAAGACTATCCAGCCCCAGGCCTCTCAGTCTTTCTTCATAGGAGAGATGTTCTAGTCCCTTCATCATCTTCATAGCTCTCTCCATTGGACTTTCTCCAGCAGATCCCTGTCTCTTTTGAACTGAGGAGCCCAAAACTGGACACAGTATTCCAGCTCCTTTGTGCACTCGCTGCAGCGTGTGTTTGGGCAAGGCCATCTTCTCAGGCTGCATTTTCTAAGTGCTATCACTAAAAGGGAAACTGAACAGTTGAGTTTGGGTTTATATTATTTGATATGTTGTGAAGTTACAGTGTTGAGTAAAGTGGCAGCACTGGCACTGACTTCAGAGGCAAGAAGAGTTTAGTGTCCCCTGCTGGGGAGCCCAATGGATTTGCCACCTTGCAGCCAGAGGGGGGATTTCAGATAAAAACATTGCCAGTGATGGCAAAGGTCTGCTTGCTTTTCCTCAAAACACAAAGAAGGGAGCTTCTGAGCACTGCCAAAATAGCTCAATTTAGAAAGGGAAATGTAGTAGAATCTCACAATGAAAGAAATTAACAGTCATCAACCACAAAGTCCCCCTTAAAACCAAAGGTCAGGAGGCACACATGCTCCCAACGCTCCACAGCTTCTTTGTAACCACAGAGAGAAATACATCCAGAATTCAATGGCAAACATTTGGCTAGTAAGGAGACACTGCCAGGTTCCATTCTCTTGAGCTGCTGTTGCTAGAGAGGATGATGATCTGGATCTGTCTGAATCCCCAAAATGGAGGAACGTGTGATCAGCAGGACTTGTCAGCTCGGAACGAACGAAGGAATCCATCCTTCATTTCCAGTCCCAGCCTATGCAGCTTGCCAATAATTGGAGCCAGCAGGCAAACCGTGACTCAGAGCATGGCTTCTGACTTCATCCATGCTCTGCCAGAGCCAGGGCCTGCTACAGCCTATGGCAGCAATCTACTGATTGATGGAGGGTGGAAACTCTGCTGCTCTGCTCTAACGTGTTTGTGCAGGGGGAGGGAAGTCAGGGAGATCAGCTTTTCCTCCTCCTCTCATCCTGAAAAAGTACAAGGCCAGGTTTCCTGGGTTTCATATGCAGTTATGCAAGACACAATAGAAACTTGGACCAGCAGGACCAGGGAAGTGATTGATGCCTTGTACTGAGCACTGATGAGGCCACACCTTGAGTACTGCACTCAGTTTTGGAGCCCTCACTGGTACTGGAATGCATCCAAAGATGGTCACTGAACCTGGTCAAAGGTCTGCTGAGGAGTGACTGAGAGAACTGGGGGTGCTTAGCCAGGAGAAAATGAGGCTGAGGGGAGACCTTCTTACTCCCCACAACACCCAGAAAAAGTAGTTTTAGAGAGGTGGGAGTTGTCTCTTCTCCCAGGTTGAGAGGAAATGGCCTCAAGTTGCACCAGGGGAAGTTTAGACTGGATACTGAGAAAGAAGTCTGAAAGAGTTCTCAAACACTGCAACAGGCTCCCCAGGAGGTGGTGGAAAATACTCATCCCTGCAGGTGTTTGAAAGAGTGAGAGATATGGTGCTAAGGGACACAGTTTAACCCCAAGCTTGGTAGAGTTAGAGAATGATTGGACTTGATGATCTGAAATGTCACTGCCAACCAAAACAAGTCTGTGATTGTGATTCTATGATTCTAAGACACATGGCAGTTTGCTGCATGAAGCAGCAAGCCACAGCATACAGAACATGGCATTTTTGCTGCTGTGTGCCTGTTGATGGCCTCTATGATGGAGCTAATGCAGTTATGCAAAAGCTTCTCATAACATAGACCTGAGTATGAGATAAAACCCACAACATAAACCAACACCAACTCCTGGATTACTACTTGCACTGATGGTATTGGTCAACGAGGCAGATGGAGGTCTGTGGGGCAGAACTGAGTTTCTGCTGTCAGGTCCAGCTCCCCATTGACTGGGCAAGGAAGAAATTAAAAGCAAACACATCCAATTATGAGATGTGGACTATATGAGCAGTAGTAGCTGTCAATCCAAAAAGGCAGTGGTGCCAAAGTGCCACACTGGAAGCAGACCCAGTAGGTCTAGGATGAAACCATATGATGCTGCCTAGATTTCAGTTTGTAACAAGTTACAGATGCTGTGTGGAAAACTTGTAGGAGAAGACTGAAGCACCAAGAGGTTTTGCTGTGCTGTAACTCCCACATCCTCCCTGGAAGACCCTCACTGGTTAGCTGGCCTTGGTTTCCATACTTCTCATGAGTAATAACTGTCAACAATTATCCAGCACATTAAATTTATACAGAAATTTAGAGAATTAAATTCTCACCTGATTAAACCTGATGGAGAACTTCTGCTAAATGCAACAGAGTGATGACCTCACCTTCATGTCCACCTGGATTTCTGCAAACTGCTGTTTGTTTCCTCCAACCTCACTACTTCAGGGAGCAGGATGTGCCAAGTGCATTTCCATGCCTCTTACCTGTCACAGGACTGGCACAAGCCACCATTCCCAGGGCAGCAGGAAAGTGTGGGCATGCCACCAGGTACCCACAGGTTCTGCTTCATCCTGAGGGAGAGCATGGCTGCCTCCCCAGACCTTGGCCCCTGGTCCCTGCCACCGGGGACCAGCTCACCCCAAGTTTCTGCACCAAAGAGGCTGCAGGGCAGGCAGGGAGGAGCATCCCAGCACCCCAGAGGAGCTGTGGTACCTGCTCCTGCTCACAGTGCCCTCAGCCCCTGGAGCCAGCTGGTGAAGCTCCAGCTCTCAGGGTCCTCCCTGCTGATCACGTTGTGTTTGCAGTGCAGTTGCACAATACTCAGACATGACCACCACCTAGAGGCAAGAGCACTAAATGAAGTTGGAAAGATTTAGAGCCAAAGTGGGCCAAAAGAGGGGCTTGGAAATACTGCAGGAGCCCAAATCGAGCCACAGGCAGTTGGGTATCTGCACTCACCTTCCTCCAACCCAGCGGTGGCCCTCACCTTAATTCGGCCTGGGCAAGAGCAGCCAAGGGCAGACCAACCCAACCTGTCAGCTGGGGAATGCCTTTAGGGAAGCAGTTCTGCAAAGAGCAGCAGCAGGCAGGGGCTCTGCTCCTCCTCTGCATCCTCCTCCCCTGTGTGAAGGGGGCTGAGGAGGAGGTGTGATTCGGCTCCAATGGAGAAGGGTTCCTGGGCTCAGGCTTAAGAGGAGATGGATACAGCAGCTGCTTCCCTTGGCTGCAGCTGCTGAGCAGCCAAGGCCCAGCAGCACAGGGCTGGGCAGGGACACCCATGGGACCTGCACACCAGAGCCACTGCTGTGTGTCTCTTCCCACCAACAGCCACAGACCTGGGCAGGGTGACAGTGGGGAAAGTTCTTCTCTGTTTGAGGTGCCAGGAGGGTGGCCAGAGGGGCTCAGACCAAAGATGTGTCCAAGCTTGTATCCCCTTGCTTCCAGCTCCAGCCAGAGGTGAGAGGGAAGGGCAGAGCCAGAGGATGGCTCCAGCTCCTCTCTCTCCCTCCCATGGTTTGTGCCGTTGGTTTGTTCTGCACTGGGGACACATCTTTGTGTTCACTGAACCCACTGAGTCATCTTCTATCACTGCTCCTGATCACCTACTAAACCAGGAATATTTTGAGAGCTTACCTGGGGAGAAGGTGAAGGGAAGGAGAGCACATCTCTTGTTGACAGGGGGAAATCCAAAGCTCTTTGGTTACAGCACACAGGCTCTGCATGAGTTCGACAAGTTTATTGTATCCAATACAGGTGGCCACAGCTGCACCATGCTGTGATGTGGGTCCAGAGTGGCAGCAGCTCCAGCTGGGCTCTCACCTGCGCTTGCTATGGCTGAATTTTGCAGAAGCCATCAGTGGGTTAATGTTGAAGGATCTTGGAGAGATGTCCTGCCTCTGCCAGTGCCTCCTTTAATGCCATCTCAAGCCAACTTGTTCAGCTGGCCATTCACAGAGGGTTACTGCCCTGAAAGGCAAAAGATATAATCCAGAAGTCTGCCAACACCCTTGCCCAGTCCCTGGCTGCTGCTGACTCAGGTCTTGAGCTGGATAGAGCACAATTTTTGCTCTGAACACTAAATCCTGCCTTCCTTGAATCTTCCCAGCGATACACCTCTGGTTCCTGCTTGCTGTGAGCAAAGAGCAAGCTGAAAGAAGGGGAAGTGGAGCTGCAAATCAGTGCAAGATGCCTGCCATGCCATTGTTTGAAGGAGAAGTTTTAGGTGGAGTGGAAGTTGTATGTGGAAATAATCAGTACCTTCACAGGTGAATAGGACTTGGGGCTTCCTAGGACCAAGCCAGTTTTGGTCATTGGATCTGCTCACAGGTTTGCTCTGCCTTTTCCCTCTTGTTTTGTTCCGGACATCTTCAAAAGGCTGTTGGAAATGGTAAAAAAAGAGGTGCTAAAGGTAGCCTGACTTTGTGAAGCTTCCCTGTGCCTGTTGGTCACAACTGCCACAGGTGCTGAGTCTCCCTGGGAATGGGTTTTTATCCCTAGTGGCACCAGCCATCTCCTAAAGCTGTGTGTGGAGGCAGTTTTAAGGAAGGCTTGCACCCTTGAGCAGGCATGCTGAGGACCATCTGGCAGTGGTTAGTTTGTTATTAGTGGCTTTGTCAATTTATTCTAACCCTTACCAACGCTTCAGAGTGAGACAGATCCTCAGGCAAGCTTGTTAAGTTCCTGCCTGGGAACTTCCCCAGCTTCCTTGGAGTCTGGGTTGATGAAAAGCTCAACATGAGTCTGCAGTGTGCACATGCAGCCCAGACAGCCAACCGAGTCCTAGGCTGCATCAAGAGCAGTGTGGCCAGCAGGGCAAGGGAGGGGATTCTGCCCCTTTACTCTGCTCTCGTCAGACCCCACCTGGAGTACTGTGTGCAGTTCTGGAACCCTCAGCACAGGAAGGACATGGAAGTGTTGGAGCGGGTCCAGAGGAGGGCCACAAAGATGATCAGAGGGCTGGAGCAGCTCTCCTATGAGGACAGGCTGAGGGAGTTGGGGCTCTTCAGCCTGGAGAAGAGAAGGCTTCGAGGGGACCTGATAGTAGCCTTCCAGTATCTGAAGGGGGCCTACAGGAAGGCTGGGGAAGGATTATTTACAAGGTCCTGCAATGACAGGACNGGAACTAGATGATCCTTGAGGTCCCTTCCAACCTTACCATTCTATGATTCTATGATTCTATGATTCCTCCACAGTAAACACAGATGTAACAAACTCCTTTGGGTTTCCTGCTCCAATATTGTCTTTCCTATATATTCCTTTTATATCTCAATAGCCAATTTGTTCTAGAGAGTCTTTTTCAATCTCCCTCCTGACAAGGCTGAAAAATGAGTTAAGTCTGTGTACTAGTTCTGTGTCAAACTCTGGGGTTTACACCATTTTTACACTTCACAGAAGGGCTCAGGTTGGAAGGGACCTCAGAGATCATCTACTCCAACCTCCCCATCTTGGGCAGGGACACCTCTCAACTAGATTTGGCTGCTAGGACCTCATCCAACGTGGCCTTGAACATCCCCAGGGAGTAGACATCCACAGCCTCCCTGGGCAGTGTATTCCCCTTGTTTATAATTTTTCCTATATACCTCATTAAAACGTGAATCTAACTTTTAGATAGCCTCCCATGTCCTGTTTTTTAGCCATGTTTGGGTTTTTTCAGCCATTTTTTTTAGCCATGCTTGATCCTCCTGTGTGGTTCTTTGACAGGTGAAATGTATTTGGTCAGAGCTTCCATCATGATGTGTCAGAAAGGAGTTTGTAGCAAGGTAGGTGTTGGTCTGTTAAGTAGCAAATGACAGGATGAGCGGAATTGACTTCAAGTTGTACCAGGGGAGATTTAAGTCGGACATTAGGAACAATTTCTTCCCTGAAAGAGTTGTCAAACACTCAGCATAAAAAATGTCTTCCTTCTATCTAGTCTGAATCTCCCTCTTTTAGTTTAAATCCATCATCCCTTGTCCTGTCACAGCAGACCCTGCTAAAAAGTCCATCCCCAGCTTTCTTATAGACCATGTTAAGAACTATAAGGCCACAAGAAGGTTTTCTTGGAGCCTTCTCTCCTCCAGCCTGAACAACTCTGACTCTCAGCCTGTCCTCACAGCAGAGGGCTTTCGACACTCAGATCACTGTTGTGGCCTTCTCTGGCCCCACTCCAACAGGTCCCTGTCTGAAGACCTGGACCCAGGACTGCAGGTAGGGTCTCAGCAGAGCAGAGCAGAGGGGCAGAATCCCTTCCCTTGACCTGCTGCCCATGCTGCTGGGCACAGATTACCAGATGATGTCTAGCTTTTCATCGATTCATACTCTTAGTCCTACACATTAGGAAAAAATGTAAAAATCCCCAACTTAAAGGAGTATTTCAGCCCCTGATCTATCTCCTTTTAGAAGCCCAGACAAGGCTGGGTCCTAGGCTGTGAGTATAATTGCCAGGGAACAGCTTTCCACCCACCAGCACCCCCAAGTCCTTCTCCACAGGGCTGCTCTCCATGCCTGCAACCCCCAGCCTGTGCTGATACCTAGGCTACAGCCAGATCTGTGATTTTCTACAGGTCTGCAAAGTAATAGCCATTTCTGCTTTCAGCACAACAGTTTCTCACACCAGTTTGTCCTGCAGTGCATATTTTGAGCCAAGCTTTGAACCCACATTCCTTGTCCTCCCAAGTTTTTCAGAAGATGTTGACAGACTCTTCATAAATTCCTCTTCCACAGACGTACAAAGTCTTCTCACAGAATAAATACTGAATGAAACAATGACTGCAGGAGGAGAGCTGAAACCTTTCAAGGCAACTGACAAAAGCAACTGAAACTGAACATTGGTAAAGAACTTCTGCTATTGGACACAGGCTCCTAAAATAAGATGAAGAGCTCTTGAATTGTGTTTCACATTATTTTTAGTTCAGGAGATGGGGAAAACTTTTGAAAACACTATTTTAAAAATCTTGATTAATAAAGGAGCTTGAATATGGCATGATTAACAGGTAATGAGGAAGAAACCCATTTATATGGTCTGAGGTAGGGAGGTTCTACAGAGAGATCTGGACAGTCTGGATTGATGGGCTGAAGCCAATGGGATAAGGTTAAACAAGGCTAAGTGCCGCATCCTGCACTTGAATCTCAACGAGCCCATGAAAAGAAGAGTGGCTGGAAAGCTGCCCAGCAGAAAAGGGCCTGGGAGTGTTGCTTGACAGCAGCTGAATATGAGCCAGCATGTGCCCAGGTGGCCAAGAAGGCCAGCAGCATCCTGGCTTAGATTGGCAGCAGCATGGCCAGCAGGACTAGAGTAGGAATTGGTGGATAAGGGAAGAGTGATGACATCCTGCTCTCTACATTGGAAGGACATGGGTTTGATGGGTGGACTACTGTTGGATAAGGAATTGGCTGGATGGCCACCCTCAAAGAGTCGCAATCAAAGGCTCAATGTCCAAACGGAGACCTGTGATGAGTAGAGTCCCTCAGGGGTCAGTGCTGGGACCAGCGCTGTTTAACGTCTTGGTCAGCCACATGGGCAGTGGGATTGAGGCCCTCTCAGCAAGTCTGCTGATGATACCGAGCTGTGTGATGCAGCTGACACGCTGGAGGGAAGGACTGACATCCAAAGGGACCTTGACAGGGGCCATGCCAACCTCATGAAGTTCAGAAAGGAAAAGTGCAAGGTCCTGCACCTGGCTAGGGGCAGTCCCAAACACAAATCCAGGCTGGGTGAGGAGTGGATCCCTTCCAGCTCAAGCCATTCTATGATTCCATGATGAATCACCCACCACCCACCCCCAGTACTGAGGCTGCACCTCAAATACTGGGCTCAGGTTTTGGCCTTTCACTACAAGGCCATAGAGGTGCTGGAGCATGTCCAGAGAAGAGGAGCAAAGCTAGTGAAGGGTCTAGAGCACAGGTCTTATGAGAAGAGTAACTGGGATTGTTTAGCCCGGAAAAAAGAAGATCCAGGGGAGACCTTCACACTCTCTACGACTCCCTGAAAGGAGGCTGTAGTGAGGTGGGGTTTGGTCTCTCCTCCCAGGTAATAAGCAGCAGGATGAGAAGAAATGGCCTCAAGTTGCAGCAAAGGATGTTTAGATTGGATATTGGTAAGAATTTCTTCATTGAAACAGTGGCTAAGCCCTGGAACAAGCTTCCCAGAGAAGTGGTGGAATCACTGTCCTTGGAAATGTTCAGGGACATGATTAAGTGATGAACTTGGCAGAGTTAGGTTAATGGTTGGACTTTATCTCAGAGGTCTTCTCCAACCTCAGTGATTCTATACAGCAACACATTTTATTTACACACATTGGAAAACTCACTCCCTGGTATTTAGGAGGCCAGTTGTGTGTGGTTTTGGATTATTGCAGTGTCTCAACAACAAAAGAACCCATGGTTAATATTTTTGGATGGTTGATGGTTCTACATTGACTGGAGGGCAGGGGACCCACAGATGGAAAACCACTCAGCTTAAATCTGAAGTCCAAGAAGATAATGAAGTACTGGCATATAGAATCATAGAATGGTAAGGCTGGAAGGGACCTCAAAGATCATCTAGTTCCAACCCCCTGCCATAGGCAGGGACACCTCCCACCTCCTACCTTAAGACTAAAGTGGCATAAAAAGTGACAAAGTCATCGTGAATTTGTCAGGAAGAGAGTGGAGACAGCTGTTCAGGGAGCAGCACTGAAAGGGATCCGGGGATTACAGTGGATCATAAATCAGATTTGAACCAATGTGGTGATTTTATTGCACAGTCAGCAAATGCTGTGCTGGGATAAGTTACATAATTAGCCTGATTATTGGATATAGATCTAAGAATGTAATGTTGAGAAGAGAGTCTGAAGCAGCGTGAGAATGATAAAAGGTTTAGAAAATAAACCTGTGATACCATGAGATGGATGAGGATTTTAGTCTAGAAAAAATGAAGTTTAAACTGGCAGAGAGATTTAGACTGGATGTTAGGAGGAAGTTGTTTACAGTGAGACACTGGCAGAGGTTGCCCAGGGAGGTTGTGGAGCACAGAAGCACAGAATGTAGTCAAAGATCACATTCTGTGCTTCTATCATCCACAACCTCCCTGGAGGTGTTCAGGACCAGGCTGGATGAGGCCACGAGTGACCTGTACTAGTGGGAGGTGTCCCTGCCTATGGCAGGGGGTTGGAACTGGATGATCTTTGAGGTCCCTTCCAACCTTACCATTCTATGATTCTATGATTAATGAAGAATGTCATAGCATTAGGTGATAGTATCTAAAATGTTGATGCTTGTTGTCCTTTCTTCTAGACACCGAGCAAAGAAACTCACAGCCAGTTTAGAGGATGTGTAAAACTTTGTGGGTTTAAGTGCTGCTGAGACAGGCTGCCTAGGAAGATTTGCAGAATCTATTGGGGTTTTTTTTTGAGAGATGAGGCTGCTTTTGGCAGAACAGTCACACCTCACAGCCACAGCTCCTGCTTTAGGGCTCAGCTGCAAAGTGCCTTGAAGTTGGTATTAACACAGCCTTGTGCTGATAAATGGGGAGAACACGACAGAATCTGTGGCCAAGATGGAAACGTGGGACAAATCTTCCTTCAGCCACGCAGAGGTCTGAGACTTCACCTCATCTCCTGCCTCACTATCACAGGCCCCACTCAGGGCAGCATCTCACAGGATTCAGCTAAGCTACGACAGACCAAAAGGCAACTAACGAGCCAAAAATGGTTCTGAAATGCCCGCCTGGCTGCTTTCCAGCCCCGGCGGCAGTTACATCCCCCGGTCACCCCGCGGGGCCGGGGCGGACAAAGGCCGCACGCCCCTCCGCGCGCTGAGAGAATGCGGGGGGCTGCGAGCCCTTTCCAACAGGTATCGCAATGGCGGGACGCGGCCCTG
>VWZE01000071.1:51032-71038 GCA_013396675.1 Eubucco bourcierii
AAAAAAAAAAAAAAAAAAAGCTGGAAATTTGTTTGTTTCCCAAATGTAATTTTATTTTGTCAGTTTTGAGAGAAAAAAAAAAAAAAGAAAAGAAAAAAAAATAAAGAAATAAAAAAAAAAGTGTAACCATGTTTTTAAATGAAATACAAAAGAAAACCATTTCTTTTAAGAGGGCAGGTCGGTTGTATGTACCCACTGTTAGGAATTTTGCTGGATTTATCTTAATAAAAAAGACTCCTCAAAAGCTGATTGTTGGTTTGTTGCTTGTGCTGCAAATGAGCTCCTGGAAAGCCACCAGATTCCAGGAGAGATGCAGTGGCTTCAGGCTGAGACTACCTGTGCAGCTGGCAAGCTTTGGGCTGTAGCGTGAACAGGGCTTGAGCCCCCTGCCCTCTTCAGTTGTTCACACAAGGCCTTTAAGGCCTTAAAAGACCTTTAAGATCAAGTCCAGCCTTGGTTTGGTTGGAAGAGGCCTTTAAGATCGAGTCCAGCCTTGGTTTGGTTGGAAAAAGCCTTTAAGATCGAGTCCAGCCTTGGTTTGTTTGGAAGAGGCCTTTAAGATCGAGTCCAGCCTTGGTTTGGTTGGAAAAAGCCTTTAAGATCGAGTCCAGCCTTGGTTTGGTTGGAAAAGGCCTTTAAGATTGAGTCCAGCCATTATCAAACTGTCAGGTCTGGGGCTAAACCTCAGCACCATGTCTCTACCTCTAAATTATGAACACCTCAGGGGATGTGGAATCAGCCACCTCCCTGGAGAGCCTGTTCAGGGTTTGAGAACCCTATCAGCTTCTAACCAACCCAAACCTCCCCTGGTGCAACCTGAGGCCCTTTCATCCTGTCACTTAGTACTGGGGAAAAGAGCCCAACACCCACCTTGCTCCAACCTCCTTTCAGGGATGTGCAGAGTGAGGTCTCCCCTCAGTCTCCTTTTCTCCAGACTAAACCCCAGTTCTCTCAGCTGCTGCTCACCAGACTTCCAGACCCTTCACCAGCTTTGTTGCCTGTCTGAAGACCCTCTCCAGCTTCTCAGTGTCCTTACAGTGAGGGCTCCCAAACCAAACAGTGCTGAAGGTGCAGCCTCTCCAGTGCCCAGTACAGAAAGATAATCACATCCCTGCTCCTGCCAGTTACACTGTTCCTGACAAAGGACTTGGCAGGCCAGCCCCATAGCAGCTGGAATGGAGATGGGTGATTGCAGAGGACATGAGCTGGGAGCTTCAGCAGCAGTCAGGTGAAGCTGACCTTGTAAACTGAAGTAAAGCTGTGAGACTCAGTGGTGTCCTTAATTAAGCACTGGAGATGCTATTATAAATTCTAGGGGGGGGAGGTTAACGTGCCTAGTAATTGACAATCCAGAGGAGAGTACTGCAGAAGCTTGGAGACTCCCATGTTTGCCTCAAACCTGAGCAGTATAAAGCAGCTGGGCTGTAAGGACGTTTGCAGTCCTGGCTAAAGCACATCACTTCCATATCCTATTTATGTATCATTTTCTTCTTTAAGCAGGTCTTGCTCCCAGAGTGTTTCCTTGTGCTGGCTTAGCTTCTCCTAGCAGGCCAACACGTGTGTGCAGAAGTGTTTTCCAGCAGTGCAAGCCTCACTCTTCTGGGAAAGGAGAAGCTAGAGCAGGCAGCAGCTAAATGAGGGGTTAGGAGTGGTTTGGTCCAGCCTCGTTTTGGGTTGCTGCAGCTATTCCCTGTGACTTTCTCAAGGACACTTCCAGTTTTTCTCTCAAAGCCTTTTTATATAAAGTTTCTTCATATTGGTGACCAAATGCATGATAGATTTAATAAGGAGAAAAATGTCTGCAATGCAGAAACCTTATCTTTTTGCATTAAATTGTTTTGCAGCTCAGAAATGTGCAGTTCTGAGAGCTTGCATATTTTATCTCCTGTCCAAACCCTAACTCAGCATCTTGGTGCACAGCATCTTGTATTAAATGTCTGTGCCAGGATCAGTACCCCAGGGCACTGGCTACTGGATGATGTTTAATATGGATTTAATTTCAGGGCCTTAAAGTGTGTGTGTGTGTGTGTGTGTGTGTGTGTTATTCAGGCTGCACTGCTATTCCCTCTGTAGGGCTGCTCTATAAAAGCATCGGGGTTAGCTGAGCTGGATTCTCCTTAGCAGTGAGGGAGAGGCCCTGGGGAGGCTGCATATGGAATGTGTAGAGTTCTGGGCCCCTCAGTTCCAGCAGGACCTCAGAGATCTGCTTGAAAGAGCAGTGCAGAGCCACAAAGGTGCTGAAGGACAGGCTGAGGGAGTGGGGCTCTTAAGCTTCATGTGAATAAAGATGTGTAGGGCAGTGTCGGGAGGACAGGGCCAGGCTCTGCTCAGGGATGTCCAATGATAGCACAAGGGGCAGCTGGAGCAGAGGAGGTTCTACAGAGAGAGTGATTGGCATTGGAATGGACACTAAGTGCCCCATTCAGGCTTTGCTTCAACACTTCCAGGGACAGTGACTCCACCACCTCCCTGGGCAGCCCATTCCAATGCCAATCACTCTCTCTGGCAAGAACTTCCTCCTGACAGCCAGCCTAGACCTGCCCTGGCACAACCTGAGACTGTGTCCCCTTGTTCTGTTGCTGGTTGCCTGGCAGAAGAGTCCAAGCCCACCTGGTTACAACCTCTCTTCAGGTACCTGCAGAGAGCAATGAGGCCTGCCCTGAGCCTCCTCTTCTGCAGGCTGCACACCCCCAGCTCCCTCAGCCTCTCCTCACAGGGCTGTGCTCCAGGCCCCTCCCCGGCCTTGCTGCCCTTCTCTGGACACCTTCCAGCACCTCAACATCTCTCTTGAATGGAGGGGCCCAGAACTGGACACAGCACTCAGAGAGTTGTTCTGTCAGTGGGTGCCTGGGAGAAGAGACAAACCCTACCTGGCTACAACCTCCTCTCAGGAGAAAACTCCAGCCTCATCCTCTTGACCCCTGCCCTTTCGACATTGCTAAGCACTGGTGCTGCTTTTATACCTACCTGTTGCCCCACCCCCAGCAGTTTCTGCAGAAGGGCTTACACCAGCCAATGCAGTTGTGCAAGGCCAGTGAGCTCCTCCAGGAGCTGGGACCACTGAGCCATTTCGCTGTGGCTTTATCCTCCAGCCATTGAGCACTTCAAGAGTTGTCCTTTAGCTAACAGCAGCCACTTTGAGTGTGGTTGATGTTTTCTTCTTTAGCAAAGGGCTCATCCCCGTGCCAAGGTATAATCAGCCCATCCTACACTGATGGAGGTCATTCTCTATGTCAAGTCATGATTCTCCATTTCAATAAGGAGGTTGTTCTACAGAAACATACAATTGAGTGTTTGGTTTTGTTTATTTCTTCTTCTTCTAGTGCCAGGGTGAGAGTTGTTCTTAATTCTATAACTATTGTTAGAATCAGATTCCTGTTTCCAATGAGTACAGAAAATTGCTTAAGAACTTTTCAGGCAAAACCTCCTTGCCCAAGCCCATAACTTCTCTGAGCAATGGGCTATTGAGCGAGTTGCACAACCCAGCAGCTTGCCCTGCCTCCTGCCAGATCCTTCCTCATCTGCTTGCTCCTGATGTCTGCACACAGAATCAAAGGCCAGCTCCGTGTCAGCTCACAGGCTTTGCTTAGCTTGTGGTTGTCCAGCAGGCAAGGATTTCGAAGGGACAAAACTCCACTGACAAGTCAGTTGGGTCTAAAGCTGCTTTCAGACTGAGTTGGGAGTGTATGGAGCAGCCTTGGCTGGCCTGAGTGCTTGCAGTGACTGTTTGCCTGTCCTGCTGCTGCTTGAGAAACGTTGATGGATTGCCAGACCTTGGCTGAGGGAGTTTGGTTATCAGCATTCACCTTAGCAGTTACAGGATCCCAGCACGCTGGACACTGACAAGAGTCTGGCCTCACCCTCTTGCCCCCTGCCCTTTAGATATTGACCAGCATTGATCAGATCTCCTCTCAGGCTGCTCCTCTCCAGGTTCAACAGCCCCAGGGCTCTCAGCATGCTCTCCTCAGAGAGATGTTCCAAGCCCATCAGCATCCCTGCAGCCTCCCCTGGACTCTCTCCAGTAGTTGTCTGTCACTTGAACCGGGGAGCCCAGAAGTGGTCCCGGTACTCCAGGGGTGACCTCCCAAGGTTACAGAGCTTAGGAGGTGCAAGGTGGCAAACAGATTCACAAGTCTAAAGACAGTGGTAGTTCTGAGGTGCCACAAGGACATTTTTAGCTAAAGGAAGAGCTTTAAAGTGAGGTTGTCAACGACTGGCAATAGTGGGATGCCTGTTTAGCTCCTGAGCAAGATGCAGACACAGCTGTTGGCTTGGTGAGAGGAGGCAGCACTGCTGGGCAAAATGGCTTAGACATTCATTGGCATTTCACAAGCAGAAAGTTACCCCAACCAATGCTGCTCACTGCTGAGCAGGAACCCTGGAAATCATTAAAATCCTTAAATTCTACAGAGAATCAGAATCACAGAACTGTGGCCTTTAAGATTTTTGAGTTCAAGCATTAACCCAACACTACCATGCCTGCTGATAACTCATGTTCTGACAAGACCTTCAACAGAATCATACAATCATAGAATGGTAAGGTTGGAAGGGACCTCAAAGCTCAGTTCATTCCAGCCCCCTGCCATAGGCAGGGACACCTCCCACTAGTACAGGGCACTCAAGGCCTCCCTGGCCTTGAACACCTCCAGAGAGGGAGCAGCCACAACCTCCCTGGGCAACCTGTGCCAGTGCCTCACCACCCTCACTGCAAACAACTTCCTCCTAACATCCAGTTTAAATCTCCCCTCTGCCAGTTCAAACCCATTGCCCCTTGTCCTGGCATTGCAAGCCCTTGTCAATAGTCCCTCCCCAGCCTTCCTGGAGCCCCTTCAGATACTGGAAGGCTACTCTAAGGTGTCCTGGAAGCCTTCTCTTCTCCAGGCTGCAGAGCCCCGACTCTCTCAGCCTGTCCTCAGAGCAGAGCTATGAAACGAGCAAGAATTTGCATATTGCTGTGTCAGAACTACAAGAGGCTGGGGAAAGCACTGCTCATTGTCTTGGAATGGGAAGTTTGAAGCAGACCTCTAGACTTCTTGGTGTCCAGCACTAGCAATGTGCTGGAGAGGAGGACAAGGAGAGAAAATGCAAAGCTGCCATCAGCACCATGGTGAAAAATCACAGCGAGGTCCTTGGGATTTAAAAACAAAAGGGAAAACTGAATGGGAAAGAAAAACAAATCCCCTCCCTCCCCTTCCAACCCACACACAAGGAAGGCATCTGTAGATCCATCCTACATCCACCTTTGCTCCCTGGACTGGTGCCAGCACAGAAAACCCCAAGAATCTAGAAGCTCTGACTTTCAGATCAAGAGCAACTTGCCTAGAAGCTCTGACTTTCAGATCAAGAGCAACTTGCCTGGTAGCTGATGGAGTTACACTGGCATCAATATGAGGAGCAGAAGGCAAATTAAGTGCCTTGAATAGAAAGGGGTGGCTCTTCTGCCTGGCTGTCCCAGTGGTGATGTTCCTTCCCTGTGCAGCTGGGGTTGGAGACCCTTCTCTGAAACCTGATGCCCTGGACAGGCTCCAGAGAGCAGAGAACACCCCTCGGGCCCCGCTGCTGCGTGGCTTGCGAGGAGCCTCTCTCATTTTGAGAGAACAATGTCAACGTGGCTGCTGGCCAGAGACCATCCCAGTGCCCCAAAGAGAGGGGAGAGGGTCACAAGCAGTTGTAGAATCACAGAATCATAGAATCATAGAATCATAGAATCAGGCAGGGTTGGAAGGGACCACAAGGATCAGCCAGTTCCAAGACCCCTGCTATGCCCAGGGACACCTCACACTAGATCAGGCTGGCCACAGCCTCATCCAGCCTGGCCTTAAACACCTCCAGGGATGAGGTTTCCATCACCTCCCTTGTCAAGCCCTGCCAGGCTCTCACCACTCTGATGCTGAACAACTTCTTCCTAACATCCAGTCTGAATCTCCCCATTTCCAGCTTTGTTCCATTCCCCCCAGTCCTATCACTCCCTGACAGCCTCAAAAGTCCCTCCCCAGCTTTCTTGTAGCCCCCTTCAGATACTGCAAGGCCACAATAATGTCCCCTGGTAGCCTTCTCCTCTCCAGACTGAACAGTCCCAAGTGCCTCAGTCTCTCCTCACAGCAGAGCAGCTCCAGCCCTCTCCCCATCCTTATGGTCCTTCTCTGGACGCCTTCCAGCACATCCACATCCCTCTTGTCCCAGGGGCTCCAGAACTGGATGCAGCACTCCAGGTGGGATCTCAGCAATGGAGAACAGAGGGGCAGGATCACTTCTCTCTCCCTGCTGCCCACACTGCTCTTGCTGCAGTCCAGGCTCTCTGGTTGCTCTCTGGGCTGCCAGAGCTCACTGACAGCTCACATTGAGCTTCTCATCCACCAGCACCCTCAAGTCCCTCTCCTCAGGGCTGCTCTCCAGCCAGGCACTGCCCAGCCTGGATTGGTGCTCGGGATTGCATCGACCCAGCTGCAGGACCTTGCACTTGGTCTTGTTGAACCTCATGAGAAGTGGGTGACAGAAGTCACTGGTGTCTTGTTTGACCTCCATTCCCTGCTGGAAAAACATGATGAGTATTGGCCTTGGGATGACTCAATTTGGGGCTTTGGAGAGGACTGGTGTGCTGCTTCCACAACCTTCATCTGTCCCAGTTTAGTCCCCTCTGCCAGTGCTGCTGGGAGAGGACAGTGAGGGGCTGCTGGGAGAGGGTCTGGGAGGGATGAAACGCTGCCTTCCTGTGACACCAGCAAGGAAACTGCTCAGAACATGTCAGATGGAAAAATTCTAAGCGATGTCCAAATGCAGCAGCGTGAACTCCAGGCTGACATCACACCTGGAAGCAGTGGGATGAAGTAGGAAGCAGTGGGATGAAGTAGGAAGCAGTGGGATGAAGTAGTGCTAGAAAAGGAGCAGAATCACAAACCAGAAAGTTCTCTTTCTGAAGGAGTGGAAGCCAAACTGACACCATGAAGCTCTCAAGGCCACACTAATACAACTGGACACATCTTAAACATCTCCAGACCTGACCAAAAAGCAGAGGTGGGGAAGCAGAACTATAACACAGGCAAAAATGGTGCATTGAAACCTAAGAATACAGTGGTCCAGGCTGCCTTTCCCACCCCGTGCCAGCATGCCCAGCACAGAGCCAGTGGGGCTGATACCCACACACAGGCCTGGGGCACAGCTTTTCGGCTTGCCCCTTGGCAGTGCCCCACTCCTGGCCAGGTGAGGTGTGTTGGGGGTGAAGGGCAGCAGGAGGCTGGGTTTCAGTCAAAGCTGCCTGCAAGTTATCCGAGAGCCCAGAGCCAGGAACGTCGCCGGGGTTTTGTTTGGTTAACATTAGCAATTCGGGGCGGGGAGGTGGAAGTACATTTCTTGGAGCTGAAACCAGATGTGAGACATCTTAGCCACAAAGCTTTCTGCTTCTCTGCCGTTTGTTTTCCCTCCAGTAAGATAACAGAAACTCGGGGAGAAGGTTTAGATTGTGGCAGCTCTCGGGTTTCTTCCTGGCCAGGAGGGTGCTGGCAGATGCTGCTCAGCAAGCCCACGGATGAGCTTTGCTTTTGTTTTACCGACACGGGGCCACCGTTCCCCGAGCCTCAAGACCTGTAGCTAGAGGGAGGCTGCCACTAAGCCTAGAACTGAGCCTCGGGCTTCAATGTGGGCTGAACTCTTACTTGGTTTGATTTCTCCCCTCGCAGAGGGACCAGCCATAACATCACCAACTCACTGCTTTGCTTTGCACAGAAAGCACCATCTCTCAGCTGGGGAAGCAAAGCCTGCAGTGGCCTCTCCAAGCCTTGACCGGGAAAATCCCGCAGGATTTGCTTCCCCTAAGGCCACCTCCCATAAATGTTCCCATGCTGCAGACAGCAATTTGCAAACCTAGGCTGAGCTCTCCCCGCTCCTGTTTCAGCGCCTGTGCTGCTCCAGAGCGGCTGCACCAACGCAGCTCCCCGGAGTAAACGCTGACTTCTCTGCCCCATGGCTGTGCCTGTGTGAGCCGGGGGGGTCCTCCTCTATACCTGGAGAATTGCCGCAGAGTCATTAAAATAATTAACAAGTGTCATTACCCGTTGGAGGGTAGAGTTTTAGCCCATTATAGGAGCGACAATTAACTCAATTACCCGTTTTGCCCAGAACTGACAGGGGAGAACAGGAGTGAGATACAGAGAACAGTGGCACTGGCAAAGTGAGCAGGGGTCGAGGGCTCTTGTGATGGAAGACAAAGCACGGGAAGAGTCACCAAATGAAATTACCAAGAGGCAGGTGCAAGCCAAACATATTTCACCTAAATATTTTTATTCTATTCTGTTTGGTTTAAAAGGTGAGTAGACATGATGCTTACTGACAGGGTTTAGTGGTGACCTGGTGGTGCTGGGTGAATGGTTTGGCTTAATGATCTTAAAGGTATTTTCCTACCTAAATAATTTCCCTTCCCTTCCCTTCCTTCTCCTCCTCTCCCCTTCACAGAGCCCTTTCAAGCTCACTATCATCTCCTGGGCTTTCCCCCTGTCAACAAGAGATGTGCTCTCCTTCCCTTCACCTTCTCCCCAGGTAAGCTCTCAAAATATTCCTGGTTTAGTAGGTGATCAGGAGCAGTGATAGAAGATGACCCAGTGGGTTCAGTGAACACAAAGATGTGTCCCCAGTGCAGAACAAACCAACGGCACAAACCATGGGAGGGAGAGAGAGGAGCTGGAGCCATCCTCTGGCTCTGCCCTTCCCTCTCACCTCTGGCTGGAGCTGGAAGCAAGGGGATACAAGCTTGGACACATCTTTGGTCTGAGCCCCTCTGGCCACCCTCCTGGCACCTCAAACAGAGAAGAACTTTCCCCACTGTCACCCTGCCCAGGTCTGTGGCTGTTGGTGGGAAGAGACACACAGCAGTGGCTCTGGTGTGCAGGTCCCATGGGTGTCCCTGCCCAGCCCTGTGCTGCTGGGCCTTGGCTGCTCAGCAGCTGCAGCCAAGGGAAGCAGCTGCTGTATCCATCTCCTCTTAAGCCTGAGCCCAGGAACCCTTCTCCATTGGAGCCGAATCACACCTCCTCCTCAGCCCCCTTCACACAGGGGAGGAGGATGCAGAGGAGGAGCAGAGCCCCTGCCTGCTGCTGCTCTTTGCAGAACTGCTTCCCTAAAGGCATTCCCCAGCTGACAGGTTGGGTTGGTCTGCCCTTGGCTGCTCTTGCCCAGGCCGAATTAAGGTGAGGGCCACCGCTGGGTTGGAGGAAGGTGAGTGCAGATACCCAACTGCCTGTGGCTCGATTTGGGCTCCTGCAGTATTTCCAAGCCCCTCTTTTGGCCCACTTTGGCTCTAAATCTTTGCAACTTCATTTAGTGCTCTTGCCTCTAGGTGGTGGTCATGTCTGAGTATTGTGCAACTGCACTGCAAACACAACGTGATCAGCAGGGAGGACCCTGAGAGCTGGAGCTTCACCAGCTGGCTCCAGGGGCTGAGGGCACTGTGAGCAGGAGCAGGTACCACAGCTCCTCTGGGGTGCTGGGATGCTCCTCCCTGCCTGCCCTGCAGCCTCTTTGGTGCAGAAACTTGGGGTGAGCTGGTCCCCGGTGGCAGGGACCAGGGGCCAAGGTTTGGGGAGGCAGCCATGCTCTCCCTCAGGATGAAGCAGAACCTGTGGGTACCTGGTGGCATGCCCACACTTTCCTGCTGCCCTGGGAATGGTGGCTTGTGCCAGTCCTGTGACAGGTAAGAGGCATGGAAATGCACTTGGCACATCCTGCTCCCTGAAGTAGTGAGCTTGGAGGAAACAAACAGCAGTTTGCAGAAATCCAGGTGGACATGAAGGTGAGGTCATCAGTGTTGCAGTTAGCAGAGGTTTCTCCATCAGATAGGACCATCCCCAGGGCTCTGCCTGCAGAGCTGTGCATGGTAACACAGCCATTGTAGCACTGATTTAGGTTTCTTCCATGCAGCTCACATTTATCTGCCAGCATTTACATAATAAACTTCTTCAGCAAAGCAAAGAGACCATCCAGGAGCTGAAAGAGAAGAGGCTGTTGTAGAAAGGCCTCCTGCACCTCCAGCCCTGCTGCCTTGTGTCTCATGGGACATTTGGCTATCTGACATGAACACAGGCTCAGAGCCATTCAAAGGTGAGACTGCAGCTCATCTTCCACTATTTACTTTAGACCCCTAACCTGCCCTTAAATGAATTGCAGGTGCAAGCTTAGACTCATAGGAGCATGGAATCATGGTGCACTTTGGATAGGAAGGGAGCTCCAAAGCTCATCTTGTCCCAACCTCTGAGTCAGTAGGGACATCTGCAACTAGAGCAGATTGTTCAGACAGCCTCAGCTGGAACCACAGAATCAGAATGGTAAGGCTGGAAGGGACCTCAAGGATCATCTAGTTCCAACCCCCTGCCATAGGCAGGGACACCTCCCACTAGCACAGGTCACTCAGGGCCTCATCCAACCTGGCCTTGAACACCTCCAGGGAGGGAGCATCCACAACCTCCCTGGGCAACCTGTTCCAGTGCCTCACCAATGGTTCCTGGGTTGGGGCATCTGCCACATCTCTGGGCAGCCTGGGACAGTGTCTCACTACCCTCAGTATCAAAAATTCCTTCCTCCTATCTGGTCTAAGTATCTCTCTTGTAGAGAATCACAGAATTAACCAGGTTGGAACAGACTTCAGAAATCATTGACTCCAACCTGTCACCTAAACCCATCACCCCCTGACCTGTGACAACAGGCCCTGCCCAAAATTCTGTCCCCATCTTTCTTACATACCCCTTTAAGTACTTGAAAGGCCACCAGTGGGTCTTCCTTGAGCCTTCTCTTCTCCAGGCTGAAGAATGCCAACTCTCTTAGCCTGTCCTCACAGCAGAAGGATTCCAGCC
Source organism: Eubucco bourcierii (assembly GCA_013396675.1). Classification (NCBI taxonomy): domain Eukaryota; kingdom Metazoa; phylum Chordata; class Aves; order Piciformes; family Ramphastidae; genus Eubucco; species Eubucco bourcierii. Next base: position 61,871 of record VWZE01000071.1, read on the forward strand.
CTGGGATCACTTTGTGGTCTCCTCTGGACCTGCTCCAGCTTGTCAAGCTGTCCTTTGATCTTGGGAGTCCACTGTGTCCCACTTCCCAGGGAAGCAGCCTCTGCCCATGTCCCCAGTGAGCAGTGTGGGCACCCTGTCCGGTCATGGAGATGCAGAGCCTGGCAGCAGGGAGCTCAGAGCTGTAATTAATGGCTGCTTTTGCACCACCAAGAGCTTGGTCTTACATAAAGCAGGCTGGAAATGATCTGTGCTGAAATACCACCAGAGCAAGGTCCTGCAAGAGCAGCCTAATGAAACCCAGAGCAGCGAGCACTGGGAGCCCTGGTGCCGGCAGCTCCTGAGAGCCAAAATAAAACCTCCAGCTTGCTTTCATAACTCTCTCCTGGCTGCCAGCTGGGAGCCTGCTGCTGAACTCAGGGTAGAGGAGTGATGCCTGCTGCTGTGGTCAGTACCAGTCTGGGGTACAGGCAGGAGGCACAAAGAGCTGGTTTAGCAGTGTTGGAAGGCCTGTGCTGGTGGCTGGGAGATGTCTTGCTTGATGTCTTACTGCAGTGGTGGTTACTTGTGTGCCATGCTCAGCTCCTGTGACATCAGGCTCAGCCACTGTGACAATCAATATGTTGTGTCTGTGGGGCATCTCACCAGCACATGTTCTAAAGCTGCTCATAACTGCCCCAGATATCTGTGAAAGCTGTGGGGTAGGTGATGTGTGTTTTAGGAATGATCCAAGCACATCTGGACAGAGAAGAGCACAAACTGTTTTCACAGACTCATAGAATCAAAGACAGAGACCTTTAGGATCAAGTTCCACCATCAACCCAGCACTGCCAAGCCCACCACTAAACCATGCCCCTCGGCACTGTATCTGCACGGAGCCCCCTCCAGGGCTGGTGGCTCCACCACTGCTCAGGACAATCTGTTACAGGGCTTAGTGACCCTTGCAAGGAAGAAATTGTTTCTAATGTCCAACCTAAACCCTGTCCTGTGTAACTTGACCCACCTCTGTCTTGCCCTACCACTTGTTCTTTGGTGTAGAGACCAACCCCCATCTGGATTCAAGCTCCTTCCAAGGAGTTGTAGAGGGCCAGAAAGTCTTCACTCAGCCTCCTTTTCTCCAGGTTGAACCACCCCAGTTCCCTCAGCCACTCCTCACAAGACTTTTGCTCTAGACCCTCCATCAGCTTTGGATGCCTTTATTTGGAATTGCTCCAGCACCTCTGCAAGCCATTGAAGGACATCAGATAAGGAATATATGCAGTAGGAGCTCCCATCAGTGCCTGTGTTGGGTGGAGTGAGTGGCTGTAATCTATGGGGTCAATGCACCTTGTTCCCAGCAGCTCCAACACTGCAACAGGGCTTGTGCTGGGCATGGAGCTGTGCCCTCAGCCTGCAGAGCAGGGTGCCAAGCCACCAACCCCTCAGTGTCACATCATTGGCCTTGTATCCATAGAAGGCTCCAGCCATAACTCAGGGCATCACTGAGAAGAGTCTGGCCTCATCCTCTTGACCTCCACCCTTTAGCTATTGATCAGTACTGAGCAGATCTCTCTCAGGCTGCTCTTCTCCAGGCTTACCAGCCTCAGGGCTCTCAGCCTTCCCTCCTCACAGAGATCCTTCAGTCCCCTCAGCAGCTCTGTAGCTTCTGTTAGACTCTCTCCAGAAGTTCCTGGTCTCTCTTGAACTGGGGAGCCCAGAAGTGGACCTAATACTCCAGATATGGCCTCATCAGGGCAGGGCAGGGCAGAGGAGGGAGAGAACCACCCTCGACCTTGGGGCAGTGTGGTTGGGGAGCTGGGGAGCTGCTGGCAGAAAGGGATCTGGGGGCTGTAACAGACAGGAGCTGAATGTGAGCCAGCAGTGTGCCCAGGCAGCCAGGAAGACCAATGGCATCCTGGCTGGGATTGAAAATGCTGTGGCCAGCAAGAGCAGGGAGGGGATTGTGCCCTTGGTCTGGGCTCCGGTGAGGCCATAGTTCCAGTGTTGTGTTCAGTTTTGGGCACTGCAATACAGGAGAGATGTGGAGGTGCTGGAGCAGGTCCAGGAGAGGGCAACAAAGCTGGGGAAGGACCTGGAGAATAAATCTGATGAGGAGCAACTGAGGGAACTGGAGATGGTTAGCGTGAGGAAGAGGAGGCTGAGGGCAGAGCTCATTGCTGTCTACAGCTACCTGAAGGGACCTTGTGCAGAGGCTGCTGCTGGGCTCTGCTGACAGGGAATTGGAGACAGACCAAGGGGGAATAGCCTCAAGCTGAGGCTGGGGAGGTTTAGAGTGGACATTAGGAAAAAATATTTCATGGAGAGTGTGGTCAGGGACTGGAATGAGCTGCCCAGGGAGGTGGTGGAGTCACCCAGCCTGGATGTGTTTAAGGGTGGTTTGGATGTGGTGCTTGGGGCTATGGTTTGAGGTGAATCTTGTAGAGCAGAGTTCTAGGTTGGAGTTGGTGATCCTGAGGGGCTTTGCCAACCTGCATGTGTCTGTGATTCTGTGACCTGCCAGCCACACTCTTTCTGATGTACCCCAGGAGATGTGCTGGCCTTCTTGGCCAGTATCTCTAACCCATCTCTTTTAAAACAGTGTAAGGTGGTGGCAGGCCCCGTGGTGGATGCTGAGAGCCCTGTTTGGTGCCCCAGCACAGCCTCTCTGCTGCTCCACTGCCTGCTCCCCAGCCTGGTTGCCCTCTCTCTGAGCAGGACCAGGCTATTGCCTGGTTCCTGCCCTCACTCTGGGACCGGCTGCACTCAAGATCTGCATGACAAAACCCAGCAGCTCAAGCTCCTGTTGACAACCACTTGCACCACCAACCTTAGGAGTTTCATCAAAAGCTTGGGTGATTGTAGGGTCTCGGCTTTGATTCGTGGCAGCGTTGGCTGAGGGAGCCCAATTACATCATCTGTTTGGAAGAGCAATTCTCTGCAGCTGCTTGGGGGTGGGGGCGGGAGGTTGTTTCAAAAAATCAGGCAGATTTGTGTTTCTTTCTTTCAGGGCAATTTTCCTCCCAATTGCTGGAGAGCTGGACGCTGAAAGGCGTCAGAAGCAGGAAGGAGAAGGGCAGCGCACGGCAGTTTGAGCCATTCAGGGGGCTGGTGGATTTTTGTGGGGGTTTTTTCTCTTTATTATTTCTTTTCCAAAGCCATAGAAGGGGGCAAAGCAGCCCCATTACCCCCCGCATCCAGAGCACCCAGCCAGGCGTGAAAAGCAAAGGCAGTGTCATGGCAATGGCAGATGGCAGGGAGCGGGAGGGAGGGCTCCAGCCCCGACCTCCGGCCGGACCGCGCTCCTAATTAGCTCTGGAGCACGGAGTAATTAAACCTGGTGGTAAGGCAGGTGATTACTTTTCCTTAGTGAGTGCTTGCAGGAACGAGCAGGGGTGAAGTGTGTGAGCAGGGCTGCTCCAGGTGCCCGATGGAGATGGACCCAGCAGATCAGTGCTGGGCAATAGCTTCAGTCTCAGCTCAGGCAGGGGATCCACCGCAGCCGCCCCTCCGTGTGCCCCAACGGCCACGGGCTGCATACAGTGACATAAGATGTGGCATTGCAAGGGAGTAATGATGGAAACGAGAGAGGCAGAGTCAGGACTCTGTGCCAAGGGCACAGGCAGGACCTCCTCCCTCAGGACAAAGGGCAATGGGTGGAAGGGACATGAGGAAGACTTTTTTTCACCATGAGGGTGACAACCCTGGAACAGGCTGCCCAGGGGCATTGCGGAGTCTCCCTCTCTGGAGATATTCATGAACTGCCTGGGTGCGTTCCAGTGTGACCTGGTGTAGGAGATCCTGCTCTGGCAGGGTCAGGGGGCTGGACCAGATGAGCTTTGGAGGTCCCTTCCAGCCCCTGACATTCTGGGATTCTGGGATTGTGTGATAATGTGCACCCCTGCACAGCAGCAGGTTTCCCATCAAGGTTTCACTGACACAGAGACAGTCAAAGCTGGAAGTTTGGACTTGATGATCTTAGAGGTCTTTTCCAACCATAATGATTCTGTGAAAAGTTATTAGCTGCACTTTAAAAAGCAGTCAGGATTATGAGACAGCCTGGGAACTTCTCACCAGCAGTGCTGTGGTCCCAGCTCAGTTGGGATGGGAAGAATCATAGAATCATAGAATGGTAAGGTTGGAAGGCACCTCAAAGATCATCTAGTTCCGACCCCCTGCCATAGGTAGGGACACCTCCCACTAGCACAGGTCACTCAAGGCCTCCTCCAACCTGGCCTTGAACACCTCCAGGGAGGGAGCAGCCACAACCTCCCTGGGCAACCTGTGCCAGTGTCTCACCACCCTCACTGCAAACAACTTCCTCCTAACATCCAGTCTAAATCTCCCCTCTGCCAGTTCAAACCCATTGCCCCTTGTCCTGTCATTGCAAGACCTTGTCAATAGTCCCTCCCCAGCCTTCCTGTAGCCCCCTTCAGATCNCCTGCTGCCCACACTGCTCTTGCTGCAGACAAGCACACAGTTGCTGTCTGGGCTGCACTCACACTGCAGGCTCATGTTGAGCTTTGCATCACCCCAGACCCCCAGGTCCTGTTCCTCAGGGCTGCTCTCAGCCATTCCCCACCCAGCCTGGAGTTGTGCTTGGGATTGTGCCTACCCCGGTGCAGGACCTTACACTTGGCCTTGTTGAATGTCCTGAGGTTGGCCTGGGCACAGCTCTGCAGCCTGTCCAGGTGCCTCTGGATGGATCCCTGCCCTCTAGCAAGTCAACTGTGCCACACAGCTTGGTGCCAGCTGCACACTTGCTGAGGCTGCACTGATTCCTCGAACCTGGGACACTTTGGCATTCCCAGGTAAACCACTGGATTCCCATCCATGGCTCCTACTTAATGTGGAGATGATGGCAAACCAAGCCTGGCTGAAGGGAACAAGCATGGACATGGCATTTGGGGCTGGTTACAAGAGACTAACACTGTGCTCATGGAAAATATTTAGCAATAATTAGTCCTCACTCACTGCTTTGAGCTTCAGATATTAACTCTCTGCATCTCACCTCAGAGTCACTTCTACTTACCAGCAGCTATCAGGTTTCCCTGCAAGTACAATTTAACTTCTGCCTTTGAGGTTGTTTGTGAATTTTTAATACAAGAGAATAAAGACAGAGCTGATGGACAGTGGCATGGTGTGAAAGGGGGGAGCCAGTGGCAGCTCCCTGCTGTCCCCAAAGCAGCCAACATCTGCTCCTAATGATGCTTTTAATAGCCCTGATTTATTGCAGTTACTGGAGTGGGGCATCTCAGTAGATTATGTCAGACGAGTGGGCACTTTCTCTTCCTGAAAAATACCTCCCCTCCAATAAAAAAGGCAGGGGGCAGGCAGGCTGACGGGCACCACAGCACTAATTTAGGAAACAAAGGGGATTTCAGTCCAAATTTCAAGCACAATTTAAGGTTCATGCTACACATGACAGTGCTGGGAGCTTCATGTTGATAAGAAATGGGCATAAAGTGCCCTAAAAGGCCAAGCTGCTGGTTCCTTTTCCCTCCTTATATATGGAGGACAACACTGCCCTGGGATTGTGGTGTGCATGAGGAGTACTGTGTGGAGTCCTGTGTGCAATTCTGGAGCCCTCAGCACAGGAAGGACATGGAAGTGTTGGAGGGGGTCCAGAGGAGGCCACCAAGATGCTCAGAGGGCTGCAGCAGCTCTGCTGTGAGGACAGGCTGAGAGAGTTGGGACTCTGCAGCCCGGAGAAGAGAGAAGGCTTCCAGGAGACCTTAGAGTAGCCTTCCAGGATCTGAAGGGGGCTCCAGGAAGGCTGGGGAGGGACTATTGACAAGGTCTTGCAATGCCAGGACAAGGGGCAATGGGTTTGAACTGGCAGAGGGGAGATTGAAAGTGGATGTTAGGAGGAAGTTGTTTGCAGTGAGGCTGGTGAGACACTGGCACAGGTTGCCCAGGGAGGCTGTGGCTGCTGCCTCCCTTTAACAAAAGGACAGGTTGGACAGGCCTTGAGTAACCTGTACTAGTGAGAGGTGTCCCTGCCTATGGTGATCCTTGAGGTCCCTTCCAACCTTACCATTGTATGATTCTATGATTTGTTAAAGAATCCAACATTGCTGTTAATCACACAGCAGTGAGCTCAGGCCACTGACCAGCTGCTGCAGAAACATGCTCATATGGGCTTTATGGGAAGACCCTAACAAGGACACACTTTGCTTCTCCAGGGGTGCATAGCTCTGCAATGGGGCTGAGCCAAGGTGGGACCACACTCACTGCATAACATAAAGCCAAAGGGCAGCTCAGGCACCAGGGGTTCCAAAATTAGCCAGTTCATAACACTGCTGGCATCCTTTGGGGAGCTTCTTGTAGCACTGGGAGCCTGGGGGTGCTGAGTTTCATTTCACTGCTGATAGAAATTGGAGGGCTGGAACCCCTCTGCTGTGAGGACAGGCTGAGAGACTTGGGGTTGTTCAGCCTGGAGAAGAGAAGACTCCAGACAGACATTGTGATGGCCTTTCAGAAATGAAAGGGGCCTGTAAGAAAGGTGGGGACAGACCTTCTATCAGGCCTGTTGTGACAGAACAAGGGGTAATGGTTTGAAATTAAATGAGAGGAGATTTAGAGTAGGTAGAAGGAAGAATTTTTTATGCTGTGTGTGGTGAGATCCTGTCCCAGGTGGTGCCCAGAGAGGTGGTAGATGTCTCATCCCTGGTAGCACTCCAGGTCAGGTTGTTTGGGACTCTGAGCAATGTGCAGTGGTTGAAGATGTCCCAGGTGACTGCAGCAGAGCTGGACTAGCTGACCTTTAAAGGTCCCTTCCCTCTTAAACCATTCCATGATGCTACAAAATTGATTTCTTTTTTTTTTCTTTTAAATTTAATATGTGCATCAGCATTTGGTAACAGGTCAAGAGTTCAGGAAGGTCAACAAAAATTAAGAAACACAGGATCTTTTTCTGCTCCCTCAGAACATGAAGTTGCTTTCCAGTAAACATTTTTATTTTAAGGTAAGTTATTTTGTTGCCATAGTAATATCCTTCAGGTTTTGAACCACTACTGCTTTGGCTAGGCTTGTCACAAATGGTCAGCATCCCAAGCCCCATCCTGGACAGCAGCTTCCCACCACAGTGCCTTGAAACTTCAGTTTCTATCTGCATGGTGGAGCATCACTGCTCTCTGCTACAGCCCCCAGCTGCATGGTGGAGCATCACTGCTCTCTGCTACAGCCCCCAGCTGCATGGTGGAGCATCACTGCTCTCTGCTACAGCCCCCAGCTGCATGGTGGAGCATCACTGCTCTCTGCTACAGCCCCCAGCTGCATGGTGGAGCATCACTGCTCTCTGCTACAGCCCCCAGCTGCATGGTGGAGCATCACTGCTCTCTGCTACAGCCCCCAGCTGCATGGTGGAGCATCACTGCTCTCTGCTAGAGTATGGGAGAGAACAGTGGAACCCAGACAGTCAGAGGGAAGAGCTGCTCAGGTGAGAACAGAAGCATAGAATCACAGAGTTGGTTAGGTTGGAAAAGATCTCCCAGGCCATCAAGCCCAGCTCTTAACCCAGCACTGCCAGGTCACCACTAAACCATGTCCGGGAGCATCACATCTACACAGCTTTTAAACCACTCCAGAGATGGAGACTCCACCTCTGCCCTGGTGTGCTGGACTTGGGCTAACTGGAATATTTTGATGAAAAGAATTAGATGATAGGCTGTGCAAAACAAGCAATGGTGATGTCTGCTTCACTCATAGGCTTGCTGAGATGTATAAAAACAAGGACACAAACACAGATAAGGAAGAGAGTCTTTCTCTGTAGAACTCTGTGTGTTCTCCCTGGCCTTCTGCTGTTAACCCAACTCATCATTCTGCATGCCCCTTGCTGATCCTCCAAACTCACCTTGCACATAAACCAGACCCTGGGGTAAGGCAGAGGGGTGGGAAGAAGGTGGAAGGGTGGTTGGGAGCCCCTGCTGGGGACTCTGATTTCTGGGAGGGGAGTTGTGTTTCTGTATTACCTTGAACTTGTCTGTTTCTGTCTATAGCTGTATGTGTTTGTAATACACTGTAGATATCTCTTGTGTATTGTACTAAGCTGTGAATATAAACCTCCATACTTCACCTTCCAGCTGGCTGAGTCTAGTCTGGGTGATTTTCACAGAGTGTGGGGGGGTGGGTAACTCCCAAACCATCACACCTGGGCAGCCTGTCCAGGGCTTGACAACCCTTTTAGGGAAGAAATTTTCCCCAATGTCCAACCTAAACCTCTCCTGCTGCACCCGAGGTTATTTCCTCTTGTCCTGTCACTGGGTGGCATCCCTGGATGGCATGGACAGGGGCAACACTTGGACCCAAAATTACTCCTCTGCTCATTTCTTACCCTTTCTCCCCAGCCCCTGCAATAAGCCTTTGAGAAGGTTAAAGACAACCCAGTGGCTTTAGTAATCAGCACTTATTAACACCACTCATCTGGCTGTGGTGCTGTGGTGCTCTGTGTCCTCCCACAGCTCTGACGTGGGCAAGAACAAACTCCTGTTTGCCCCAAAGGGCTTAAAATCTCTGTAAATCCTATTTGCTGCTGCACAGGTGCCTCATGTCTGCACCCCAAGCCTAATGGGTTTAATTTATCACCAAGAGAACTGTACTAAACTAAAGACTTTAAATCCAAGGGTCTGTAATGACATTAAGGAAGATGTGAAGCGAAGGGATTCCCTAGCGAGGGGCTATTACTGGGGGTCATCTCGGTGCAGTGGGTCCTGTGAGTGTGTTGGGAATGAATATTTAATGTGCTCCATTCATATATTAAATATTTAAACAGGCTGTAGCATTAAGATAATAAAATATTTCCATTTAAATTGGTAATTCCTCTTTTGGCTATCATGAATTTAATTAAAGCAGGCAGGGTGTGCCACGTATTAGCCCCAAACACCCTCTTACATGGGTGCTGGCTGCTAGATACAGCTGAGAGCTTGGGTGCTTGCTGCCTGGCACAGCTCAAGCACAGCAGCTGTAAAGGTGTGTGTGAGGGGGAGTTAATTTTTTTTTCTTTCATTTTTTAAAAGAAAACAACAATTAAACCACCACCACGAAAACAAACAAACAAACAACCCACAGACAGACAAACCTGGGGGTTGGAACTAGATGATCCTAGTGGACTCTTCCAACCCTGACTGATTCCATGATTCAGTGGTTCTGTAATTCCTTGATTCTATGATTCTGTGGTTCTAGGATTCTAGGATT
>VWZE01000072.1:0-13826 GCA_013396675.1 Eubucco bourcierii
GCAGGGGGTTAGAACTAGATGATCCTTGAGGTCCCTTGCAATCATTCTATGATTCTATAAAGAATCTAATTTCACATCTAAATTCAATTTTTACTAATCAACACCTTCAGAGTGCTGTCTTGCTGCCAGCAAAGAAGAAATATCAGCAGCATCCTGTTGTGTTTATACATAAATACATAGACACACACACTTACAGAATACTATGCCTGGCAAATGATTTGTTGCGCATCTTCCTTTCTGCTACTGTTCTCCAATTCACTCATGATGTTAGAATCATAGAATCATAGAATCATAGAATGGTAAGGTTGGAAGGGACCTCAAGGATCATCTAGTTCCAACGCCCTGCCATAGGCAGGGACACCTCCCACTAGTACAGGTCACTCAAGGCCTCATCCAATCTGGCCTTGAACACATCCAGGGAGGGAGCATCCACAACCTCCCTGGGCAACCTGTTCCAGTGCCTCACCACCCTTACTGTAAAGAACTTCCTCCTAACATCCAGTCTAAATCTCCCCTCTGCCAGTTTAAACCCATTGCCCCTTGTCCTGGCATTGCAGGACCTTGTAAACAATCCTTCCCCAGCCTTCCTGTAGGCCCCCTTCAGATACTGGAAGGCTACTATCAGGTCCCCTCGAAGCCTTCTCTTCTCCAGGCTGAAGAGCCCCAACTCCCTCAGCCTGTCCTCATAGGAGAGCTGCTGCAGCCCTCTGAGCATCTTTGTGGCCCTCCTCTGGACCCGCTCCAACACTTCCATGTCCTTCCTGTGCTGAGGGTTCCAGAACTGCACACAGTACTCCAGGTGGGGTCTGACGAGAGCAGAGTAAAGGGGCAGAATCACCTCCCTTGCTCTGCTGGCCACGCTTCTCTTGATGCAGCCTAGGACTCGGTTGGCTGTCTGGGCTGCATGTGCACACTGCAGACTCATGTTGAGCTTTTCATCAACCCAGACTCCAAGGTCCTTTTCCTCAGGGCTGCTCTCCAGCCATTCACCACCCAGCCTGTATTTGTGCTTGGGATTGTGCCTACCCAGGTGCAGGACCTTACACTTGGCCTTATTGAATTTCATCAGGTTGGCCTGGGCCCAACTCTCCAGCCTGTCCAGGTCCCTCTGGATGGCATCCCTGCCCTCTAGCAAGTCGACTGTGCCACACAGCTTGGTGTCATCTGCAAACTTGCTGAGGGTGCACTCCATTCCTCTGTCCATGTCACTGACAAAGATGTTAAACAGCACTGGTCCCAGTACTGACCCCTGAGGGACACCACTTGTCACTGGTCTCCAGGTGGACATTGTGCCGTTGATCGCCACTCTCTGGGTTCGACCATCCAGCCAATTCCTTATCCAGCAAGTGGTCCATCCATCAAGTCCATGCTTTTCCAGTTTGGTGACCAGGATGTCATGTGGGACAGAGTCAAATGCCTTACTCAGGTCCAGGTAGATGACATCAGCTGCCCTTCCCTTGTCCACTGTCGCTGTGACTTCATCATAGAAAGCCACAAATTTGTCAGGCAAGACAAATGTTCTACTTCTGTTCTGTATAACCTGCAGTTAAAAAGTGTAATCGTGATTATTACTGAAACACTCACATAATATACAAGAAACACTGAGAAAAATCTTTATCGCTTCACTTATCTCAGATGTATCAGAGATTTAGACTGCAGTCAATCTGCGGCAAGAATTATCTACCTGCCATGATAAAACCCCAGACCAATAGTACCTACAATGCCATGAGACTAAAAGTTGGGTAAAGCAAAAATGAAAATTTGACAGAAAACCAGATGCTAAATGGCAAGCCTGCCATTTAAAGAGTCAGTGTCATATGTTGCACATCATTTCCAGGAAAAGTTTGCTGTTAGCTTGATTTTAACTTCGTGAGATGTAGAGAAAACAATATCAGGAATAGCTCAGAAAATCTGCTTTGTAGACTGTTGAAACTTCCATGAACATATTATAAACAGTAAAAGTTGCTGATGGACTTAAGGAAAACACTGAGATTGTCAGCTCTTGGAAACATCTTGGAAGAGAAAAATCTTCCCCTTATTTCACCTGTCAGAGGCCAGATATAGAGAGCTGTAGAGAAAAACTGAACTATCGTATCTTTTGTTATATGACCAACCTTAGATTTAATTGATGCCAAATGACAGGATAAGGGGCAGTGGGTGGAGACTGAGGCATAGGAATTTCCATGTAAACATGAGGAGGGATTTTTTGCGCTGTGAGGGTGACAGAACACTGGAGCAGGCTGCTCAGGGCAAGTTGTGGAGTCTCCCTCTCTGGAGATGTTCAAAACACACACGGATGTGTTTCTGTGTGAGCTGGTATAGATGCTGTTGCTCTGGGAGATGATCTTTCAAGGTCACTTCCAGCCCCTGACATTCTGTAATTACTTGTACCCTAATAGCTGCTATTTAATTTCAGTGTCTGGGAAGAGAAATTAAGGTGATTAGCTCATGCAGAGAATCACAGAGTAATCTAGTCCAAGTGCGTCTGCAGGAAGCAGGGACATCCTCGACAAGATCAGGTTTACCAGAGCCTGTAGAGCCTCACTTTGAATACCTCCAGGGATGGGGCCCCCAACCAGCTCCCTAGGCAACCTGATCTATTCATAAAATCAAGGTGAGAGGAACATCACTCTTGTGGACTAAGTAACACAGACAAAATTGCAAATTTTGCAGAAACTTAACTCCTTTGTTTATCACACTGAGGAATCCAACATCATTTCTAAAGAAAACACTTGTGTAGACAGTACAAGAAATGTCTTACACAAAGGATCACTGGTCCTGTTCATATAAGGGTACCTCAGAGAATATTTGCTATTGTGTGTTGATGCCTCTGGAACTAACATCAATGCTTACTTTTCCTGCATTGTTTCAAGCAGTCTTTTCTTGGACCGCCATATAGTTATAAAATCTTTCCTCTCCCTTTTATTCAATTTAAACTCCAAATTACCTATATCGTATCAACAAGCTCCATTTCCCTACACCAAATAATTGGTGCCAAATAATTGGCATGGGTGTTCTGAAAGTTTTGGTGGTACAGGAAAACAAGAAAGGAGTAATGCTGTCTATTTTCTTGGTGAGTAATGTCCTACACATCAGCAAGGCGGTAGAATGAAAAGGCATCCCCGCAATCTTAGGCTCATTAATTTCTTCTAATGAGGTCACAGGTTTACCAGTTCACAAAACCCTGAAAGTGTTCACTGATTTCAACAGAGACTAAAGATTACTGCCTGTTTCTGTTCCCTTATTATAATGTCTTAAAATCAGATTTCCAAGCTAATGTTCATGTTCACAAACTCATCATTTGCTTTTCATGATTTACCTTCAGTTTTTCCACCAGGAAAAATAACTACTTCTCATACATCCCTGTTTGCAAGCTCATTTGTCAGATTACCTAAAAGAAACACACAAATGTTTCAAATCATGCCTTGGGCTGTCTTTGTTCCTGTCATCTCTGAGAAAACAGACAGACACAAAGATTTTGCATGATGATAAAAAAAAAAAAAAAAAGAAAAAAAGAAAAAATAAAGTAGGAGGGCAAGCATGGCAGGCTGAGATGTTGGCTACAGTGTTCAACAACACTTGTTTGCTTCTTTGACTATATAACTCAAAAGTTAACACTGGAGAACTCAGGATCATAGGCTGTGTAATATTTAGCCTGACCCTGTGAAAATCAGAGACCACATGGTTTTGTCTGTGTCTAGAGACAACAGCAAAGGAACCACTTTACAGGGCACATTACAGGCATCTATCTCCTGACACATAAGGAAGGTCCAGAGTCCTGCTCCAGAAGCTGTGATTATGTTAGGGTAACATGCAGATTTAAGAAATCAGAGAACTGTAGGAACTGGGTCTCATGGTAGGCCTATATAGGTCAAAATAGGCTTACATATGTCCTGGATTGCCCAGGCATGTTCCCCTGCTCCCCGTCCTTCTGTGCTGGTGAAGGGCAACCGTGGGAAAGAGGACAGAAGCCCTGGTTGCACCTGCTATGGTGCCATTCTGATTGGCTAATTTATGTCCAAAGGCCCATTAGTCTCAGGCTGCATGGATAAAAAGGGATGAGCAGGTAGCACAAGGTGTGCTCTGCTATTGTATCCATGCTTGCTTAACACTTCATTGCATCCTGAGCTGTGCGGAGCTCCAGCGACCAGGATCAGGCTCTAAATGCCTCCATGCGATCAGCCTGCACAGCCAGCGTGACACCATGCTGAGACTGCACATGGCATTGCATCCTGCTGCACCTGAAAGCCTCCTGCCAAGACAGGAAGCCCTGGAGACACACAGATCATCCAGAGCAGATCAGGACCAGGTCAGAGCTTGTCTGCCTCCTTTTCCCAGCACCCAGAGGCCTGGGAAAATTCCAAAGCCTCTAATGACTTTGAGACCACCAACAGCAACCCCTCCACATGCTTTGGGTACTGTCTGATAGTATTTTGTGAGTAAATACTTCAAGCCTCTTGTAATCACTAATTGCCTTCTGCCAGAAGCAGAAAGGAGCTTCCTGTGTCCACCTAGTGGCTAAGCAGGATCAGTAACCACAAGCAGTGTAGTGACTGCTAAAACCTTCCCTTCCAGTAAAAATGTTTGTGTTTGCTGGGTACCTCTTACAGTGTTCCAGTTTTGCCTGTTACTGTATGTATAAATTTCCAAACCCTGCATTTTGAACCTTGTAACTAAGTTTTCTGGCAAGATTTAATGTTAATAAACAATTTTAATAGTTATTAACAATCTCTGCCTGGGTATCAAAATTAATATCCATTATTAATTTTGCATCATCTGTAATACTGGGGACATAGAGAAAGACTGTTTTGACATTACACTGGTCAGAGTCTGTTGAAAATATCTATCTACAAAAGTGAGCCACAAAGTCAGATGTCGACAAACTACGTTGAAGGCAACTAGCAAGTTGGGAAAGCAGCCACCACTCTGAAGGTGCAGTTAACACAGAAGGCAGCAGCCCAAGCCATGTTATATATCAGTGTGCCACCTGCTGCTCTGTGCCCCCACTTTCACAGCAGAGCACAAACACCAAACATGGTCCACATTTCCAACAAGCCTTATAACCTTGGCACAAACTAAAGGACCAAAATTACCAGGGCTTCTCAGACGAACTACATTTTCTCAGAAGAGTGGTACTACAATAAAAAACTTACTTATTCTTTTTATTGTTTCAAAACAAAACAACATAAAAGGTGCAGGAGGCATTTATGGTTAGGAGCATTTCACTTAACCACTTTACAGCACACTATGCAATGTTGCTATCAACCTAACTGAAAGGGCACCAGACTTGAGGACAGACCCACTGGCAGAGGGCACAGGATGACACTTCACAATCTATCTTCACTTATGAAGAAAGAACAAATGTAAGGTTAACAAAACCTCACCACTGCTACTCTTGCATTATGACTAGCAGCTTCTCATCTGTGTTTTCAATGACCACTACTTCAGAAGTCAGCTGGCAGGATCATGCCTCCAACAGCCCTGTCTACACCAGGAGTTTCACATAGGCTAGTGTTAGTTACCACTTGTTATTTTTTTCCCCAGTAAAAGGATCATAATAGGATTTATGTGAATAACAGATAAACAAATTCCATTTTCCTGACATTGATGTCCTAAGCAAGATTTTTTGGTTTTAATGCTAACAATAAATCTGTTCTCAGGGACATGACTGAATTGTTGTGAAGGAAGTCAGCCTGCTCCCACAGCTGCAGAACCAAGGCCAGAATTTGCAATGTAGAAAGGGTCATCATACCAGTGTAAGGAGTGGAGCTCATTCATACCTAACACTACCTTCACCAGTACACCTGTGTCAACATGTAGTCAGTCTTACTTATTTTCTGAGTAGTTATCTACATATATTGATTGCTACAGAGATATGTTTCTGATGGGTTGTTGGTAAAGTAGTATCGCTCAGAAATTAATTACTAAGTTTTGCAGTGTAGGACCTGGGGGTTGTGATGGACACCAACTTGAATCTGAGCCAGACATCTGCCCTTTCTGACAAGAAGAACAGCAGTAAACTGGTTTGTATCTTTAGGTTTGTATTTTTCTAGTTGACCTATAGGTTGAGGGAGCTGATCCTTTTTGTCCTCTGCTTAGAACTGCTTGCAGTTTTGGGCTCCCAGTACAAGAAAAACATGGAAGTACATACTGAGTCAGTCCAGCATAGGGCCACATAGATGATGAAGGCACAGAAGCATCTCTCCTATGAGGAAAGATGATAGCTGGAACTGTTT
The DNA here is from genome assembly GCA_013396675.1 of Eubucco bourcierii. NCBI lineage: Eukaryota > Metazoa > Chordata > Aves > Piciformes > Ramphastidae > Eubucco > Eubucco bourcierii. Next base: position 6,237 of record VWZE01000072.1, read on the forward strand.
ATGTTCAGCCAGGAGTAGAGAAGGCTCAGCAGAGAAGAGTGACTTGGTCAGTACTACACAGCCACCTAATTAAAGTCTATCATGACTGTTCTGGTTTGGGTTAGCAGGAAGTTAATTTTCTTCATAGTAGCTGGTATGGGCTGTGCTTTGCATTTGTGCTGAAAACAATGTTGATAATGGAGGTGTTTCCATTATTGTTGATCAGAGCTCAGAGAGTCAAGACTTTTTTCTGCTTCTCATGCCACCTCCACTAGAAAATAGGTTAGGGGTGCACAAGGAGCTGAAAGAGATCACAGCTGAGACAGCAGACCCCGACTGATCAAAGGGGTATTCCATATAATATGACAACACGCTCATACAAAGCTAGGGGAAGAAGGAAAGGGGAAATACTTGGAGTGATGGTGTTTGTCTTCCCAAGTAATAACTGTTATACATAATAGAGTCCTGTTTTCCTGGAGATGGCTGAACACTGTCCTGGTGAGGAGTAGTAGTGAATTAATTCCTTATTTCATTTTGCTTTCGGTCACAGCTTCTCATTTACCTATTAAACTGTCTTCATCTCAGCTCATGAGTATTCTCATTTCTACTCTTCCAATTCTTTCCCTCATCTCACTGAGGGGGAGTGAGTTAGTGACTGTGTGGGGCTTGATTGCCAGCTGGGGTTAAACTGTGACAGTGACTAAGAACATTTGACAATGTCAAATGCAGGTAATGTCTTACCAAGGCAGATAATCATTCCCAAAGAATACAGAGAGATTCTACAAGATGCTTGCTCGATTTATGAACACATTAAAGAAGTATTTCAAAGTCTTTCTCCACGGCATCCGAGAGTTTCTATTCTGGCCACAAAGTTAGCTCTTTATTTATAGAACTGCTCAACATTGTGCTTTTAATCTACTTCAAATGTCTTTTGGAAGGGTGCTGGAAGAACTCTGCTAGTTGTGGCAAGGGTCATCTGGAAGAAGAATACCCTGTAGAAAGAGTCATATGGGCTAATCCACAGGAGGCTGAGAGTCCCCTGCTCCTTGTCACCTAAAGAAAAAGGTAGAGCTGTGAGATACCTCAAAGTCATGGTTCGAAATATTATCTGAGAACCCGCAAGACAGTAAGTGAAAGTGGGGATTTTATTATCTAGCTCTCAGAGTATGAAAAAGTCACAGCAGGGCTGGTTTGGAGGAGGGGAGAGAGGTTGTACTAATTCTGTGTTTTACCTGACATAAAAGGTTTCAAGGTGAATGTGGAGAATGGCTTTTAAATAACGACCTGCAATGACATGTTCTGCAGAACTATATTTTAACAGTCACATTTTAATACCTGTATAGGAGATCCATTCCTATCAAATAACCATGGGAACCAAAAGACAGAACTGTAGGTAGCTGATGGACCAGTCCTTGTAAATTGCTTCTCCCAAGCTTGGAATCCAGATATTTTAACACAGAAAGACAGCAGGACACCACACAAAAAAAAAAAAAATCAGAGAAAGGAGGTGGGAAAAAAAGTAAAAACTAAAATGCCATAGCTCTCACCAGATGCACAGAAAACCTTGAAGACAGATGTTTGACAATCCCAATAAGAATTTAGCCTGGCACATGAGGTCAAATGTCCTTAGAAAATCAAAGCAAAAAGTAGTTTTATAGATCATCAAAAATATAATTATTTAAATTCATCCATTCCTGGACGAGCCTAGCATTGTGACTGAAGAATGGTTGTTGCAGTCTTTCTGGATGAATAATACAGCCTCTAGTTCCTCTTAAAGCTGCCCGATCACATTTTCGATCTAACAGATACACTCTGTTAGATACAGATATACTGCAGGGAAGCAAGCAGCAAGCTGAGGGGTTAAGAAACCTTGTCTGCTCCTGAAATCTTCCTGTCTGACAGACAGCTACTTGTACTGTGCGGATTTTGTGATCACATTACGTTGTCTGAATGACAAACAGGCTGCATTGCACTTTAAGTTCTTCTGAATATCCCCACAAATGAGTGCAGTTTCTCTGAGATGAGTGCTGATATTCCTCTCTTTTCCTGTGGCCGTCAAATGTCCTTACATTTGGAGGATGCAAAATCCTATCTCTGCTCTGCACATCCCACGTGTCTGCAACATCACAAAATGTATGAGCTATCTTTCTTTCACCAAGAGGTTTTATCATAGTACCTTGGTGCTGACCGTTATTGGATTACCATATATCAGCAGGAATATACGGCTGCTACCAACCAAATCATACTGATAGCCTCATTTCAGCAAAGCACTGAGATACAGCATTACACAAGGTGTAAGACTGATGATTTATACTGAAAATGGAATTCAGCAAAGGGGATGCTTAAAAAGGGAAATGAAGCTGTCATAAAGAATAGACACATTCAGTGAAAAATGAAATGGTAGCATTATATCCTCACGAGCTGTCTTTTTAGGGTGAGCTGTTGACATCAGCACGTCTTCGTTGGGATCCTGAGTCAGATGAAACATAGGTGACAAATTCATTTGAACCACAAAAGAAATAGTTCCATACATGCCTTGACCTTGTGGAATTTGAACATTTCAGTTTGTAACCCATCTTGGATTTGTCTCATTTCAGAAGTGCATAGAATCATAGAATGGTAAGGTTGGAAAGAACCTCAAAGTTCGTCTAGTTCCAATCCTCTGCCATAGGCGCTAGTACAGGTCATTCAAGGCTTCATCCACCCTGGCCTTGAACACCTCCAGGAGGTTGTGGACCACAGAATCACCAAATACCATCACATTTGGCAATTCTGTGCTCCACAATCTCCCTGGGCAACCTGTGCCAGTGCCTCACCACCCTCACTGCAAATAACTTCTTCCTAACATCCAGTTTCAATCTCCCCTCTGCCACTTCAAACCCACTGCCCCTTGTCCTGGCATTACAAGACTTTGTCAATAGTCCCTCCCCAGACTTTCTGTAGGCCCCCTTCAGACACTGGAAGGCTACTCTAAGGTCTCCTGGAAACCTTCTCTTCTCCAGGCTGCAGAGCCCCAACTCTTGTAGCCTGTCCTTATAGCAGAGCTGCTGCAGCCCTCTGAGCATCTTTGTGGCCTCCTCTGGACCCACTCCAACAGTCCCATATCCTTTCTGTGCTGGGAGCTGCAGAACTGTATACAGTACTCCAGATGGGGCATTATTGTACCAAGAACTCCTCTGTTGCTATCTACATGCTTTCCCCATTAATCAGATCTTAAAAACCAAAATTTTCTTAGATTTATTTTGTGCAGAGACGTCTTCATAAACAGAGACATACATGAATACATATGTGTTCAATGCGTGGACACACAGTAAGAGAGACAATGGCACCTGAATTTTCAGCACTAGTCTAGACTCTCAATGAAAAATCAATGGAACACTGTAAGACAGTGGGTGGTTATGATCATTTAAATTTTCAGAAGTTCATATCACCTTCAATGATTTTTCTTTAGAGATCTGAAAAGCAATATAATAGGATCATTCACTGCAGCAAAACCAAGATGACAGTTTCAGCCAGCACATGTTGTCATCCAATTTAACCCATGGTTAAATGTGAGATTGATCCCTCCTTTAACAGGATGACATAACAGCTCCTCATTAGGTCCTGAAAATATACAGCCACAGAGTAGATCACAGTTTATAAGGGACTTTGACAACCATATCAGTTACTCAGATTGAAACTATGGCCATTCCTAATTCCTGTTCTTAACAAAAGATCTTTAGGGAGAAAAAAAATAATAATTAAAAATAATTTTAAAATCTGAACTTTTTAAAGTTGTTACAGGGAGGAGAGGAAGATGCATCCTCAGGCTGTTCTTAGCTCCTGAGAGGCTGCAGTCAGGTTGCAATAATCTTTGCTCGGCTGCCCAGAGACAATTTTCAGTCACTAGTTGGATCAGGATTGAACATATAAAGATACTACATAAAGGAAGACATCTTAAAGCAAAGGGCAGCCTTTTCTTCTCATACTGATAAGAAAGTTTTCTAATCAAACAATTTCTCTCTCATTTGAAAATACCTGAAAATATCTACCCCTGAAGCGATGAGATCTATGGTCTTGGAAGTGGAGTGAGGGCATGAATTTCAAAGGCACATAGAAGGTCATTGTCTTCTGAAAGGGATCTGTCTACTGAGCTGCTTCCTGTTATAGTAGGATAGGGACTATCATATACATATTCAGGAAGATCATGGGGATATGATTTCATGCATGCTTAGTGTACTCATGTGTGGCAAAGTTATATGTGACTTAATGAAGCTTCAAAACATTGGAAGGCTCTAGATCACCTGTGGTAGCTGATTCTGTCACCTACTGGCACTCTCCAACTCCATGTTTAACCTATGAAAATATTCAGCCACTTATGGAAAGTGATACTTAGAAACCAGACAATTGCCTAGACTCTGCAGAAAAAAAATAATTCACTCAACTGCTCAGCAGATGATTTCTTTCAGCATCTTGAGTATTTTTACTGGAGCTAAACAGACAAGATTAAGCATATGAATAACTAATATAAATAAAATCCATAGGAAAAACAGAGTCACCAAAACTGTGAGAGCATCACCCCTTAAAAATGTTCCTCTTATCCATGGCTTCAAATCCAAGCAACTCCAGAACCCCAGGAGAGTACACTGAAAACAAAGACTCCATCAAGCTAATGGACAAATCTCTAATATTTAAGGATCTGGGTTCCTACAGTGTTAGACATGCTGGCTACACGTAAAGCATTTGGGAACATTCCCAGGCACTGGAACTCAACCATCCATACTAGAAAACCTCTATTAAAACACTGCCTGCTGCAATTTTGGCAGGTCATAACTAACTCTCTCCCAAGGACAGTTCATTCCAGGGACGTTTCCCAGTAGGCAGTTTGCACGCAACTAGGCTGTTGGAGTTGATGAGCATTTGTTAGCATGGTCAATGCCACATTGTGTGCCAGTTGGCCTCACTGGTGAGGAATGTTCCAGGGAATGTTTAATATAATAGTTTATTATTCCCATTATTTTTGAGGCAATGTAGCATCTCACCACTGTCAAAAGGGGAGGACATGTTCTTTTTCTTGAGTACATGATCCTGCCTCCATGTTTATACCAGTTCTGGTGCTTGTCAGGCCCTTTTCTGAGCCAGTCCAGTTCTGTAATCTGCAGAAATCCATTTAGTTTCTCTTGCTAGTGCAGGTGACCTGCCCTGAATCGAGTCATTGCTGAGTCTGGCAAGCACTGAAACCAGCTCGAAAAATGGCATGGCTATGGCTGGGAAGAGGAAAAAAGGAAAACAGCAGAGTGGAGTGGAATCTCTCCCAAGTAGTGCCAATGATGCATTAGATTGTCATTCAAACTATACATCCTGTGACTTATTGTAATGAATTTAGACTACTTCCAAGAGCAGCTTAAGCTGATATAAGCCATCACTGCTACTGCAAGCAAGTGGTCTTCTTGCCTTTTTCTAGTTACTCCTTTCCCATATTTCTCTCTCTCTCTTGTGCCAACATAGTATATAGCAACAAGTGAGATGGACCAACGAAATGATCCTTGAGGAAAACGTGAATTACAACTTGCCAAAGTTCACCTCATGGTGTGCTGGTTTGAGGTTAATTGGAATATTTTAATGAGAAAAACTAGATTATAGGTTGTGAAAACAATGGTGACATCTGCTTCACTCATAGGCTTGCTGAGATGTATAAAAACAAGGACACAAACATAGAAAAGGGAGAGAGTCTCTGGGAACTGGTGTATCTTCTGGGCTTCTGCTGTGTAACTCAGCTAATCACTCTAAACCCCCACCCCCAACAATCCCCCAAACTCAATTTGCACATAAGGCAGACCCTGAGATAAGGTAGAGGTATGGAAAGAAGGTGGAAGAGTGGTTGGGAGCCCCTCCTGGGAACTCTGATTTCTGGGAGGGGGATTGTGTTTCTTTAACTTGTGTATTTCTGTATACAGCTGTGTATATATTGTAATATATTGGTAATATCTGCTTGTATATTGTGTCAAGTTGTAAACAGAGTTGCAGCACTTAACTTCCAGCTGGCTGAGTCTAGTCTGGGTAATTTTCATAGTGTGAGGGGGGCAGGGAACTCTCAAACCATCACACATGGCCACAAATGCTAATGCCAAAGTGGGATCTCAAGGGATTGAGAAAACCATTGTGGAAGCATTTCTCAAGTGGAGGGGGCCAATCTCTTTCAGTGGACATCAGCAATAAGACAAACAGCAATGGCTACAAACTGGAACACAGAAGGTTTCACCTCAACATGAGGAGAAACTTCTTTAAAGTGAGGGTGACAGAGCACTAGAACAGGCTGCCCAGAGAGGTTGTGGAGCCTCCTGTGGAGTCTCTCAAAACCACACCTGGATGCATTCCTGTGAGACCTACCTTAGGGGATCCTGCCTTGGCAGAGTGGTTGGACTCGATGATCTCTGGAGATCCCTTCCAACCTCTAAAGTTCATAGAATCATAGAATGGTAAGGTTGGAAGGGACCTCAAGGATCATCTAGTTCCAACCCCCTGCCATAGGCAGGGACACCTCCCACTAGTACAGGTTACTCAAGGCCTCATCCAATCTGGCCTTGAACACATCCAGGGAGGGAGCATCCACAACCTCCCTGGGCAACCTGTTCCAGTGCCTCACCACCCTCACTGTAAAGAACTTCCTCCTAACATCCAGTCTAAATCTCCCCTCTGCCAGTTTAAGCCCATTGCTCCTTGTCCTGTCATTGCAGGACCTTGTAAATAATCCTTCCCCAGCCTTCCTGTAGGCCCCCTTCAGATACTGGAAGGCTACTATCAGGTCCCCTCGAAGCCTTATCGAAGTTCTGTGATTATGAATATCTCAGTAAAGTAAAAAGTGGGATGGCAACTTAGGATTCCCCAGCTTAATCTCCTTATAAGGCAGCAGTATTGGGCAGCTCAAGGGGCATGTCTAAAAACCTCAAGAAGCTATTCAGATTAAGCAACAGCAGACAGGGCTTTAGAGGAGTTGTTGCTGCCCTAAATATAGACAAGGGTTAAAATAACGTCATTCTAAACACTTCTTTTTTCTTTTATGTCATGAAATTTCTGTCCATCTAATTTTTCTATTGCAAGTATCCTTTTTTTTCCCAAGATCTATTCTGAAAACACAAATGGGAAAAGGCAGTGGTAACTCTAACAGAGCAAGTAACTCTAACAGTTCTACTAGGAAGTACCATTTAGAAGCCTCTCAACATAGCTCACCAGTTGTTCTGTAGCAGCACCTGCTGAGCCCTTCAGTCACTGACTGTACTATTGATGCCATGAAGGTTCTGACAAGGGTGAAAGATAACAGTACTTCATGTTTTTTACCTGCAAGATAAGTCCAATAAGATTTACAGACATTATCTGAGAATGACTTTGTCTGTTGCTGAAAGGCAGTCATACCTGAGCTGAAGCAGAGGCAACTCTTTAACAAGAGACAATGTAACTATGGATTATGATGAGAATATTAATAATATAAAAATCTTGAGTGAATTTAAGAATTTTACTGGGGTACAGATCAGCTCTCCAAGTTGAAACTGATCCAGGACATTAGATTTAACACTTCTGCTATTTAAAAAAAAAAAAAAAAAAGTCAAAAGGAAAAAAAAAGAAAAAAAAAAA
>VWZE01000072.1:14271-36732 GCA_013396675.1 Eubucco bourcierii
CTGTACTAGTGGGAGGTGTCCCTGCCTATGGCAGGGGGTTGGAACTAGATGATCCTTGAGGTCCCTTCCAACCTTACCATTCTATGATTCTATGATTCTATGATTCTATAAATAGATTACAAAATCAAAGGGGGCTTAAGAGACTCCATGGGTGATTAGGGGATGTTTAGAGTCTCCCAGCATTTGTTTTACTGTCACTTTTCTATAAGATCCTCGCTTGTGGTAATTATCCAGCACACAGTCTGATGTCAGTACATACAAAGATGTGCCAGGCATACAGAGCTAGAGAAAATTCAACTTCATGTACAATAATAATCCAATTGCTAGACAGTCTAAAATAAAAATAGAATGCAATAGTACTGTACATTTCCCCATTATTAAGACTGTTTTGGTAAAGAGTAACTTAAATAAAATTCCTGGTCAAACTAGCAAAACAGGTCCAGGTTGATGTGACGGTTTGGAGTTATCCACCCCCCATAATATATCCAGCTGGAAGTTAAGGACTGAAGCTCTGTTTACAGCTCAGCACAATGGACAAGCAGAGATATACACAACAGACAGGAATAGTTACAGACATAGACAAGTTAAAGGGAATACAGAAACACAATTCCCCTCCCAGAAATCAGAGACCCCAGGAGGGGCTCTCAACCACCCTTCCACTTTCTTCCCACCCCTCTACCTTACCCCAGGGTCTGCCTTACATGCAAGGTGAGTTTGGAGGATCAGTGAGGAGAGTTAGAAGCAGAGTGGTTAGTTAGGTTAGCAGAGAGGCCAGCAGACACACACTGCACTAGAGAGACCAAAACTCTCTCCCTGTCTTATCTATATTTGTGTTCTTCTTCTTATCCATCTCAGCAAGCCTATGAGTGAAGCAGACATCACCAGTGTTTGCTTTTCACAGCCTGTAATATAATTATTTTCATAAAAATATTCCAATTAGCCTCAAATCAGCACAGCTGAATCAGTCAATTCTAAAGTTGGGGTATGCTTTTAGCTATGCCTTGCAGCAAATTTGAATTCAGAGCGGTGCTGCTGTCTCTGAAATGGGAGAAGCTATCTCTTTTCCCCTTTTGTGACTGATACCTGGTGCTTTGTGAGTCTCAGCAGCAAAGCAAGATGCACATGAAACACAAAAGCAAAAAAAAGAAACAACTCTTCCAACTTCCACAGAACCCACATTGAACTCAACTCAGTGGCAGAGAAAGCAAAGCTTGCATCTGTTACAGTTGCTGCAGTTGGAGGTGTGAGTTATGAGGAGATTTGCCAGACTCTCTGCCTCTGAGCAGCCAGAAGGGAGCAAGACAAATGCCAAAACATGAGCTGCTTCTAAATGCAGCAACCTGTACAGAACCAGAAGGTCACAGACTGCAGCTGGCCCAACTGCAAGTAAGACACAGAGAATGGTTTTAACAAGCACCAAAGTGCTAGACAGGAAAAGAGGCTTGGGTGTTAATTTGTTCAAAATGAGGAGCTGGCCTGGGATAGGCTGAGGGAGAGTGTCAGAACTGTGTGGGAATTGTTTGTCCCTCTGCATGGTAGTCATCCTTTAGCCTTCTGGTAGACTGTTTAATTTGTTCTGTGCTTCTGGGAGAAAGAAACCCTGCTTCTTCTTTGAACAGGGCCAGGCTGTGATGGTTTGGGAGTTCCCTGCTGCCCCCACACTTTGTAAAATCCCCCAGACTAGACTCATCCAGCTGGATGTTAAGGACTGAAGCTCTATTTACAGCTCAGCACAATGTACAAGCAGAGATATACACAACAGACAGGAATAGTTACAGAGATAGACAGGTTAAAGGGAATACAGAAACACAATTCCCCTCCCAGAAACCAGAGGCTCCAGGAGGGGCTCCCAACCACCCTTTTACCCCCTTTCCACTCCTCTACCTTAGCCCAGAGTCTGCCTTACGTGTAAGGGGAGTTTGGAGGATGGGCCAGGGGCGTTAGAAGCAGAGTGGTTAGTACTACTACAGGTCACTCAAGGCCTCCTCCAATCTGGCCTTGAACACCTCCAGGCAGGGAGCAGCCACAGCCTCCCTGGGCAACCTGTGCCAGTGTCTCACCACCCTCACTACAAAGAACTTCCTCCTAACATCCAGTCTAAATCTCCCCTCTGCCACTTCAAACCCATTGCCCCTTGTCCTGGCATTGCAAGACCTTATAAATAATTCCTCCCCATTCTTCTTGTAGCCACCTTCAGATGCTGGAAGGCTACTCTAAGGTCTCCTGGAAGCCTTCTCTTCTCCAGACTGCAGAGCCCCAACTCTCTCAGCCTGTCCTTGTAGCAGAGCTGCTGCAGCCCTCTTAGCATCTTCGTGGCCTCCTCTGGACCCACTCCAACACTTCCATGTCCTTCCTGTGCTGGGGGCTCCAGAACTGCACACAGGACTCCAGGTGGGGTCTGAGGAGAGCAGAGCAAAGGGGCACAATCCCTTCCCTTGCCCTGCTGCCCACACTGCTCTTGCTGCAGCCCAGCACTCAGTTGCTGTCTGGGCTGCACTCACACTGCAGGCTCATGTTGAGCTTTGCATGCTGACAAAACTCCTGCTGTTAGAATCTCTGCCCTAGGGCACTTCAGCTTTCCTGACAATAGTGTGGTAACGTTTCCCTGCTTCTTTGACCTTCCTTTCCTGTAACCAATTCTTTCTGAGCACCAATAAGTTAAATCTGCCAAAGATGATTGGGATAGCAAGTATGATATTCATCACGTTTATCAGAAAGCCTGTTTGGTTTGTTTGTTTGTGGTTGGGTTTGTTTTTGGCATTCTCTGGAATTTGATTTGCATACTGCATACTTCAATTTTTTGTGAGTGAGTATTCTTATTGGAAGCAGCATCTCTTCCATGTCACCCTTCCAAGGCTTTTAATTAGGTACATGTGAAAATATACTATTACTGAAGTTTTCCCAGCAACTGTAGTCTCAGTGTTTGAATCCTATTCTCCTCTTCCTTCTCCACTTTCTCAGTCAGGCAAATAAACAAGCCTTTTTAAATGCAAATACTGGTATTTGAAATAATAGTCTTTTCTGCAAGAGAAATGTGAATACTGGAAAAAAACCTGCAATTCACCACTTTGGACTCTCTCTCTGTAGGAGTTTGATGTTGATAAAAGCCAGGGCTGCACAAAGAGACAGCAACAGGAGCAGGAAAGCATCAAAGATGTTCCATTTATTTCCATTTATCATTTTCTGGATTGATGAAGATAAGTAACACCTAGGTAGAGTTGTGTCTATATTCACTGTTATTAAGCTCTGTTTTCCCTCTTTGAGCATCATGCCCCTGGCATTTTTATTTAGTGTGTGAAGTTACTGTCACAGGTAAATTTGGAAAGTAATTTTGTACCTTTTTAGAGCAAGAACACACTTAGACATATAAACCAGTTTGTTTTGGAGTCTGCATGCTGATCAGTGCTTCAGTGAGGTCATAATTTGAAAACCTGATTTCATGTTGGCCAGCCTTCTTGTCAAAGTAAATTTTGATTTATGTGTCAGGACCTCAAGCCAGCAAAAGCTATGTAGTGATTGTTTTCCTTAATATAAGAACACCAGAAACAACAGGCAGAGTTTCAATCTCTCAACCTGTGTTTTGGTAAAGCACAAAACAATAAAGTAGAACACAGGGTGAACAAGAATAAGATGATGATGATGATGATGATGATGATGATGATGATGATGATGATGATGATGATGATGATGATGATGATGATGATGATGATGATGGTCATCATCACCTCAGGTCAGAATGTTTGGACAGACCTAAATAAAGGATCTGTGAATCAAGCTTTCCCCTCCTGTCTGTGTCATTTCCATGCGACCCTTGGGTTTGGTATTTGGTTTTTTATTGAGTTATCTTTTCCTCCTTCCAGTCTTGCCCTCGCTTTGCAGACTTTTGAATACCCTCCCAGTCGTGATAAATACTAGGTCCTGTGGGAGACTTTCTTTTCCACTTTAATTTATTTGTCTCCTGGTCACAGGAGGCTCCTATTCCCAATGGAACTGCTAAATATATGTCTGCTTTTTGTATTCCATCCATCACTCCCACCTAGTCACAGGGTAGAAGCAATCCAAGGGGAACCTTCATGCAGTGTATAGCAGTCCAATACAGGAGAAACTCTGCCAGCTCACCAAAAAAATTCTTCTTGCAGCCTCGCAGTAGGCTGGGAACAAAAGAGCGTGACAGAGAACACCCTTCAATTTCTACTAATGTATTTTCAGTTCAAATTCTAAAATTCACTCTTTATGACAGCAGGTATGCTTTCACCTTAATAATATGGATATTTATTATTGAAATAAAATCTCAGCAGTTTTTTTCTTTTTCTTTCTTTTTTTTCCTTTTATTTTCTTTTTTTCTTGGTCAGGACTTATTTTCTTTATATGATCTTTAATGTTAATCTTTTAGTGATGCTGATCACATCAAGAGCAGCGTGGCCAGCAGGGCAAGGGAGGGGATTCTGCCACTTTACTCTGCTTTCCTGAGACCCCACCTGGAGTAGTGTGTGCAGTTCTGGAGCCCTCAGCACAGGAAGGACATGGAAGTGTTGGAGTGGGTCCAGAGGAGGCCATGAAGATGCTCAGAGGGCTGCAGCAGCTCTGCTGTGAGGACAGGCTGAGAGAGTTGAGGCTCTGCAGCCTGGAGAAGAGAAGGCTTCCAGGAGACCTTAGAGCAGCCTTCCAGGATCTGAAGGGGGCTACAGGAAGGCTGGGGAGGGATTATTGACAAGGTCTTGCAATGACAGGTCTAGGGGCAATGGGTTTAAACTGGCAGAGGGGAGATTTAGACTGGATGTTAGGAGGAAGTTCTTTACAGTGAGGGTGGTGAGACACTGGCACAGGTTGCCCAGGGAGGTTGTGGCTGCTCCCTCCCTGGAGGGGTTCAAGGCCAGGTTGAAGGAGGCCTTTAATGACCTGTACTAGTGGGAGGTGTCCCTGCCTATGGCAGGGGGTTGGAACTAGATGATCCTTGAGGTCCCTTCCAACCTTACCATTCTATGATTCTATGATTCTATGATGCTAAAATGACATGAAGCTCATACAGTTTCTTTGACTTCATTATAATTGTTTTAGTATTCATGAAGACATTGTAAATCATGTAAGCATCCCAACCACATAAAGAAGTAGAGCTTGGAAGACTTATTACCGAAGACCTATACTGCATCTAGACTAAATATAAAAACCACAGAGAATAAAAATTAACCTGAGTGGAGTTCAATTTGCAATAAACACAAATTAAATTGGAACAAATCTGTACAGTTAAAAATATTGACAGAAAGAGCTTAAAGTGCAGTCTTCAATTACTTTTTCTGCAGTCTGCAGTTGAAGTCATTACAGCTGAAGTCCACTTTACAGTAAGAAAATGAAGTGCAGCTGGCGATGGCTTTGGTCTAAACACTTAAGGAATGTGAAAAGACTGAAATGGTAACTTGGGCTTACGTTGCCTGCCAGAGGCAAGGAAGAAACTCCTTGTTTTAAGGCACAAGAATCTGAATGCAGTTAGTGATAAGCTAAAATGAAAAACACTGCGTCAGGAGGAAGTTCTTTACAGTGAGGGTGGTGAGACACTGGCACAGGTTGCCCAGGGAGGTTGGGGAGCACAGAAGCACCCAACGTGATCAAAGATCACGTTGGGTGCTTCTGTGCTCCCCAACCTCCCTGGAGATGTTCAAGGCCAGGTTGGATGAGGCCTTGAGTAACCTGTACTAGTGGGAGGTGTCCCTGCCTATGGCAGGGGGTTGGAACTAGATGATCCTTGAGGTCCCTTCCAACCTTACCATTCTATGATTCTTTTCAGTTGTATTATCTGGTGGTGCATTTAATCTGCACACTGCTTTCTCTAAGGTGAGGCTGGTTGGCATGATCCAGGTTATTTATTTGTTTGTTATTTATGCTTTTCTCTATAGTGTTTTTTTGGTTTCTTAAAGCTGTCTGGGAGTTTGGCTCAGGATTGTTGTCATGTAAGAATACCAGGCAGTGTTTGTATTTGCTCCTCATGGTATGGTTGTTTCTTTTGAACTTCTACTGGAATTCTGCTTTTTGTTATGGGAAGGGTGGAAGCCTTTTCTGCTGTTATGGAGAACAGATACTTGTGTACCCCTCAACTGGGAAGGGTGGAAACCTCTTCTGCTGTTATGGAGAACAGATACTTGTGTACCCCTCAACTGGGAAGGATGGAAGCCTTTTCTGCTGTTATGGAGAACAGATACTTGTGTACCCCTCAACTGGGAAGGATGGAAGCCTTTTCTGCTGTTATGGAGAACAGATACTTGTGTACCCCTCAACTGGGAAAGATGGAAGCCTTTTCTGCTGTTATGGAGAACAGATACTTGTGTACCCCTCAACTGGGAAGGATGGAAACCTTTTCTGCTGTTATGGAGAACAGATACTTGTGTACCCCTCAACTGGGAAGGATGGAAGCCTTTTCTGCTGTTATGGAGAACAGATACTTGTGTACCCCTCAACTGGGAAAGATGGAAGCCTTTTCTGCTGTTATGGAGAACAGATACTTGTGTACCCCTCAACTGGGAAGGGTGGAAGCCTTTTCTGCTGTTATGGAGAACAGATACTTGTGTACCCCTCAATTGGGAAGGATGGAAGCCTTTTCTGCTGTTATGGAGAACAGATACTTGTGTACCCCTCAAAACTGCTTTTATTTTAGATGATGCTTACTTCGATACTCCTGTCCTATCTGGCATCCCTACATACTTACTGCTCATCACATTCTCTAGTGATTTGCAATTTATATTCTGTGAATGAAGAGCTGCCTGGCAGTCATCAGGCTTTGGGAGGGGTTAATTTCAAAGGATGGCTGAACTTCTGTTGGCCACTGTGCTCCCCAGACACATCTGATATGTGGATGACTTCAACACCAAATAGCATGAGACGTGTTCATATAAAAAGAAAGCTTAATCTTCCCATTTTAAACTCTAAGACTTGTAAGCGTTTTCTTCAAGACTTGACAAACGCAGTTTTCTGCCCTTTGCCGAGTTTGCCTCTTGAGTATTTATATTGTTTCTTGAGCTGCACTATCACATCATTTGAAATATTATTCATTGGAATACAAAGAGGTTTTTTAAGTAGCAGGAGAATCACAGGTGTTTTAAAATATTCTAAAACATAACTTTCATTGCTATTGGAATTGAACACTTCAGAGACATGAAAAATCAGACCCTGACCTGAAGTGATTGCAGTCGTGAGTGTCATTGTTAAGTCTTTCTAGACCAATACCCTTCCCTATTTACACTCAAATCTGAGTTAGATGGCACAGCCCTTTCTTTGCAGAGAGTAAGTACCGTCAAAAGAAGGGTTGATGAAAAGCTCAGCATTAGTCTGCAGTGCAACCCAGACAGCAGCTGAGTGCTGGGCTGCAGCAAGAGCAGTGTGGGCAGCAGGGCAAGGGAGGGGATTGTGCCCCTTTGCTCTGCTCTCCTCAGACCTCACCTGCAGTCCTGGGTGCAGTTGTGGAGCCCCCAGCACAGGAAGGACATGGAAATGTTGGAGCCAGTCCAGAGGAGGCCATGAGGAAGATCAGAAGGCTGCAACAGCTCTGCTATGAGGACAGGCTACAAAAATTTGGGGCTCTGCAGTCTGGAGAAGAGAAGGCTTCCAGGAGACCTTAGAGTAGCCTTCCAGGATCTGAAGGGGGCTACAGGAAGGCTGGGGAGGGATTACTCACAAGGCCTTGCAATACCAGGACAAGGGGCAATGGGTTTGAAGTGGCAGAGGGGAGATTTAGACTGGATGTTAGGAGGAAGTTGTTTGCAGTGAGGGTGGTGAGACACTGGCACAGGTTGCCCAGGGAGGTTGNGATTCTGTAAGACCTGCTTTACTGTGCCAGAGTAAGACAGCACTGCCACCTGTATGTCCTCCTGATGTAAGTTGTTACCAGTCTCCACTGTCTGATGGTGGCTGCAGGATCCAGTCTGCAATATGCATGAGCTTTGAGTTTTCAGTGGGAGGTGTACTTCTCAGTAAGCTTTTGAAGTGCACCCAACATTAACAGTTTGTAACACTCAGCCTCCTTTTCAAACATTTTTATTTTCATGTTGTACTGAATTTATTAGCAGTTTGTTACTGTTTTTAAAAGAGTACATGGAAAAGCAAAAGCTACTCATTTGCTAATTTTGATTATTCCATAAAACTGCCTTTGGTTAGACCAACCTCTGCTGGGTCTAACCACTGAATTATGCAATTGGTGGGAAGTTTGTTCTTGTAGCAGCAGATGCATTTAGTGGGACATAATCAAGATGTGTGAGTCTAACATGCATAAGATGATTATGTGCTTAAGCAGTATGCACTTGGAATGAGTAGACTCCCTGCTGTATTCACCACAGGTAGCAATGAGCTTCATCAGTTAGAAAAAGGAAAAGAAAAAGTCAAGTCAAGCATGGAGAAAGGAAAGAGCATCTTTGGCAAATGGCTTTTCTGACCACCTCCCTACACCCAACTGCCTACATAAGGCAGAGGCAATGACCTTTCTCCCTCTTAGCAAATAATAGCATGAGAAATTTGTACTTACAAAGACCGTGCCTAAGTGCTGGATAAGAACACTTTCCTTTGGGGCTGAATGATTGGTTTTAAGGGCCCATAGTGATACAAAAAAGAGCAACATGGTCAATATTTAGACAGACTCCCCCTCACCTCCTCCCTTCACTGCCACATTCCCATTTTCAGCCCCCTAATTTAATGGGTATAAGTCAGAGTAAACATTTGAGTGTTTAAGCAGAACTGCTTCTGCCCACCAAAGAGCTTGGATATGAGTCAGTCAGAATGATACTGAAATCATCCATCAAAGGAGTACAGCTTGCAGTGCTCATTTATGCCAGCTTGAACCTGCCAGTCATGATTTCTCATCTCCTTTAGGAAAGTTCTGGGACTTTGACTGACTTTGATTTTTCTGAGCCAGACTGTCATCTGGTAGAAATCAGAATAGCTTCATTAAAGTCACTGGCACAATACCAAGTTATTTCAGCTGAAAAATCTTCCCATAGCCCAGAGTGTTTAAAAACTGGGACTGTAGCTCTCCTTCACACACAATGGTGAGAACAACTGGAAGCAAGATCTGTTGAGTAGTGCTCTCTCCTTTTAAACTGCAACCAGAATCAGCCAGTAGCTATTCTTTGTACGTGAAGGCTGGAAATATCAAAAGGCTGTTGAACTGAATAAACTGATTTTAGGCTCAGGCTGCATTTAGTTAAGTTTTGGTGGTGCTGATGATAAGTAATTTGAGATGCTTCTGCTCTGCTGTTATTCTGATGTACTAAAAACATATGCACTTTCTCTAATAGCTCACAGTTCCCTCCCTTAAACCCCAATTTCCCCATCTCTCTCATACTTTGCAATGGCCATGGGTCATGAGCCAAATATTCTCAGCTGCTTTTCACAGGTATTTATATACATCAACTATATATGTAATGCATCTGTGTTTATTTATGTATTTCATTATGTATTTGACAGGAATATTATATACTCATTTTTCAATAACTGGCAATGCCCAAACAGCATGAATGAGCATCTTCTCCCTATGATTATGAGCTGGAAAGATGGCTCTTGCCTGTATTAGGCAAGTGTGATGAGATCCCCTGGAAATAAGCTTCAGAAGACAGACAGCTATTTTCACATTACGTTTCACAGCATGAGCCTGTTTTAATCTCTAAATCTGAAATAGCCAAATGACCCTGGGCTGCTCATTTTAGATTAAAGTGGTAATGATCCCTTTTCCATGCAGTAGTGACATTACATTCTTCATCACAGTGTGCATCATAGCCATAAAGGGGCCACAATAAACAGTTAAGGAAATTTGTAAAAAGAAACTGGTATTACAAAATAAACACGTTTGGTGAAGCGAGATTAGTGTTGACATGAAAGCTCTCATCAACTGCAAGGCTAGGTACAGAGAACCAGATTTCATCTGTGGTGTCACCTGCCAACAATCCTTAATTCCAGCTGGAGACATGTTGTGCAGAATCCAGCATGTGCTCAGCAGTCAAACTGCTGGCACCACATTATCAAAAACACCATCTGAAGCCTGACAAGTGAGAATATAAAATAATGCATGCCTGTGTGGATTACACTGAAGCTCCTTGAGATATCACCTGGAAAGGCGTGGAAACATCTACCATTGCTCACGTGTAGGCAACAGAGTTTCACTTCCCTGTGCTGGAGTTGAGCGTGGTCTGGACACTAATGACTGTGGTGTAACTGCAAATGATGGGCAGTCTGAAATGTACCTTGTCTCTTGGTGTGACTCTCAGCCCACCTGACCTCCAAGTACATGTCTGTCTGCACACATTTTGGCACATACCAAACCACTATCCATGGCTGGGCATTAGGTAGGGGCCAAACACAGGAAAAACCCAAATTTGATTTTAGTATTATGAGTGCAACTGAAATTAAAAGATCCCTGTGTTTTTCCAGGAAAGACTGAAAACTCAAGGGTTTTCATAGAATCATAGAATGGTAGGGTTGGAAGGGACCTCAAGGATCATCCACTTCCAACCCCCTGCCATAGGCAGGGACACCTCCCACTAGCAGAAGTCACTCAAGGACTCCTCCAGCCTGGCCTTGAACACCTCCAGGCAGGGAGCAGCCACAACCTCCCTGGGCAACCTGTGCCAGTGTCTCACCACCCTCACTGCAAACAACTTCTTCCTAACATCCAGTTTCAATCTCCCCTCTGCCAGTTTAAACCCATTGCCCCTTGTCCTGGCATTGCAAGACCTTGTCAATAGTCCCTCCCCAGCCTTCCTGTAGCCCCCTTCAGATCCTGGAAGGCTACTCTAAGGTCTCCTGGAAGCCTTCTCTTCTCCAGACTGCAGAGCCCCAACTCTCTCAGCCTGTCCTCAGAGCAGAGCTACTGCAGCCCTCTCAGCATCTTTGTGGCCTCCTCTGGACCCAAGGAGGTGTTCTTGCTAAACAATTTCACCTGATATTAACAAAATTAATAAATGAAAGGAAAAAAAAGAAAAAAAAAGAAGAAAAAAAAAGAAAAGGGCTTTAGAAGAAGAGTTATCCTGAAAGCACTGTTCATCTGTGTATCAGCTACCCCCTGCCTGCCTTTTGGTACAAAAGAAGGCATATTGTTCACGTTCCAGCAGTGAAAACAAAATATGCTGAAATTCAGCAAAATGCAAATGCTGAACTTTGCTAACAGTCACATGCATGAAAAGTAGCTTATGAGGGTTTCTAAAGAATGAACAAATATGACTCCACCTGGAGTACTGTGTACAGTTCTGGAACCCTCAGCACAGGAAGGACATGGATCTGTTGGAGAGGGTCCAGAGGAGGTCACAAAGATGCTCAGAGGGCTGCAGCAGCTCTGCTACAAGGACAGGCTGAGAGAGTTGGGGCTCTGTAGCCTGGAGAAGAGAAGGTTTCCAGGAGACCTTAGAGCACCCTTCCAGGATCTGAAGGGGACCTCCAGGAAGGCTGGGGAGGGACTATTGACAAGGTCTTGCAATGACAGGACAAGGGGCAATGGGTTTGAACTGGCAGAGGGGAGATTTAGACTGGATGTTAGGAGGAAGTTTTTAGCAGTGAGGGTGGTGAGACACTGGCACAGGTTGCCCAGGGAAGTTGAGGAGCACAGAAGCACCCAATATAATCTTTGATCACGTTGGGTGATTCTGTGCTCCACAACCTCCCTGGAGGTGTTCAAGGCCAGGTTGGAGGAGGCCTTGAGTGACCTGTGCTAGTGGGAGGTGTCCCTGCCTATGGCAGGGGTTTGGAACTAGATGATCTTCAAGGTCCTTTCCAACCTTACCATTCTATGACAATTTACTCAATGAAGAAAAAGAAACTGAATTAAACAAATGCTTATTTAATTTGGGTTCTTGCATCACTACAGTTCTCTACAGCCTCATTTTTCACTTGTGCTATGTTTTAGAAACCCTTCTGGGATCTGCTGTAGGGACTATCCAGAACTGATTTGAGTCCAAAAGCTTCCCCTGAGGTTAGGCTGTCTGGTATTTACCGTCTGCTGACATATCAATCTGTCAAAGCCTTTAACCAAAGTGATATGATGCTAGGCTGAAATTAAATTATCAGGTATTATCTTCATTTTTAAGGCTCCTTCTGTCTGCAGGGCTGTGTGTTTTCTCTAGAAGGCTGTATCAGCTATAAATGAACAAACCTGCCTCTTCCATTATGTTTTATGTGACAGAATTCAGTACAAGACCGTTAGCTGACCCACACCAATTTTTCCATCTGAAATTATTTCCCCTTCCTCCCCAGTCCTTGATAGAGTTAAAGTTTCAAGTTCCTACTCAGACTTAAACAACTTGATATTATCTCAGAACTGCTGTGGGACAGAAGCATGCTGTCATCAGCAGGGGAATGGCCTTTCTCTGTGGGGCAAGACTCTTTAAATCACCTGGAGTTACAGAAACACTTCAGAAGTAAGAATAACAGCTTTCTGTGTACAGTAAAGGCAAGGTAATTTCAGGTAGCTTTCTTTGTACACCTTCTGCTGTGGTTTTATTATGTCAGAGGAATCAGCAGCTGAAAAGAATCATGGATTTGGAGCCTTTCTGATTTAATGTTTGGTAATTCTGACTCCTGATAAAAATTGGTTTGTTTATTTTTTCTCTGTTTAAAAGGGAAATTAATAAAACTTGCTTGCAGTAGGAGTTGAGATACACTTATTACTAGTGTGTGCCTAGGGCTATAGTGGGTTCTGATGGGATGGCATAGATCACCTGTCCCAAATGCATGTGTTCATTCTGAGGACAGGTGTGCAAAGTTTGTGTGCTTCTTCTAATGCCAGGACAAGGGGCAATGGGTTTGAACTGGCAGAGGGGAGATTGAAACTGGATGTTAGGAGGAAGTTGTTTGCAGTGAGGGTGGTGAGACACTGGCACAGGTTGCCCAGGGAGCTACAGAGTTCACTGATACTGATTTTGCACAAATAGATACTTGCTATAAATAAATGCCAAGAGTTTAGGATAAGGCTTATAGCCAATGAAAATCTTTAAGATGCAAGAGCATCAATAGCCTAAGAAATTCTAAATATTATCACCTTTTCTTATTTTATATATAAGCACTATATTTTGTTTCTTCTATTCGACTTTTATTAGTCTAATTTCTGTTAAAATAAAAGAAGAGCATGAAATACACAGGCCAAATTTAATTGTAAGCCTTTGTACAACATATGGTGTACTCACCACTTGTTTCCAATCCTATTTTTATATTCCTTCAAATTATACTGCTAGTGAAAAACTTGCATTGCTATTTAAAAGCCCTGGGTTTGAGGTTTTTTGAATTATCTTCTGAGTGTATTAGAAAAATCACAATAACCATCACTGGTTCCATGGTTGTAAAATAACTCATTTTTTTATCACAGGATGGCCTGTTTTACTTTGGTAATAGCTTCAATGATTTCTGGAAAAATATTATCATGTTTCACTTGAACTAAAGTATTTCTGGATGCAGAACACAAAAACTGAGATATACTTCACTGACATTTAAAAGGGAAAAAAAAATCTTTTAGTGAAAAGAAGCAAAATGATAGAATCATAGAATGGTAAGGGTGGAAGGGACCTCAAAGATCACTTAGTTCCAACCTCTTGCCACAGGCAGGGACACCTCCCACTAGTACAGGTCACTCAAGGCCTCATCCAAAATGATAAGGATTTTGTTCTTAGACACACTGACAATAAATATGACAGACTGACTGAAGCACATATGATCTAAACAGGCAATCTCTGATATCTCTAATAGTGTGCCATAATCCTATCTACATTTAGGGCCAAATCGAGAAAGAGAGATACATCTGTTGTGTCACAATGGGTACCTCTCACTTCAGCTTTTGCAAAGAGATTCTTGAAATGAACTTAAGAATCCTGAAATCCAGCAGCCATAGAAAGAAATGCTGGAAAAGTTTTTAGAGGGTCACCTATTTCATGCCTGTATGCTTGGCAGGATGCATTTGTACCTTAGCAGCCTGACTGAAACAGATGGTCAGCACAGCTCTTTGCTTTCTAGGTAGCATTTTGGTACAGGAGAAAGGATGGACCCTGAGAAAACTAAGAGGTTGCAAATGCAGATTCCCACATTTCAGATAAACTTTACTATATGAGAGACTATTGACAAGGTCTTGCAAGGACAGGACAAGGGGCAATGGGTTTAAATTGGCAGAGGGGAGATTGAAACTGGATGTTAGGAAGAAGTTGTTTGCAGTGAGGGTGGTGAGGCACTGGCACAGGTTGCCCAGGGAGGTTGTGGCTGCTCCCTCCCTGGAGGTGTTCAAGGCCAGGTTGGAGGAGGCCTTGAGTGAGTTGTACTAGTGGGAGGTGTCCCTGCCTATGGCAGGGAGTTGGAACTGGGTGATCTTTTCAACCTTACCATTCTATGATTCTATGATTCTATTTAAAAATTATATGTTTGTTATATGTAAAAACTGTATATTTACTGAAAATTAGATAGCATTAATTATTAACAATTAATTATTAATTTAAACTACATGTTTAGTATATGTAAACACTATTTACTAAACATTAACCATTATTAATAATTAACTATTAATAATAATTAACTATTAATAATTAATAACCAAAACTATGTTTACTATATGAAAAATATCTTTACTAAAACCTATTAATAATTATTGAATATTGATTATTAACAAAAACAATATGTTTGCTATATGTATAAACTATATATTTATTAAAAATTAACTATTAATTATTAATTATAAGCTAAACCCTATGTATTTACTATATGCAAAAACTATATATTTACTATATGTGTAAGCTTTACTATATGTACAGAGAAATTCTGATCTAAACGTCTTTCCCATCTCTTTCCTTCCTCTCCTCTTTAGCAAAAGAGAAAGATTTTGTTGGGAATATTATTTGAACTAATGGGAAAATCACCAACTGATGAGTCTCAGAGTCACAGAAAATATCCAGTTGGAGGAGGTGTTGAAGATCATGCAGCCCAACCTTCAACACACTGAAGGGTCAACACTAAACCGTGTCCCTAAGCCCCATGTCCACCCACTGCTTAAACACCCCTAGGGACAGTGACTGCACCACTTCCCTGGGCAGACCATTCCAACGTCTGAGAACCCTTTCAGTGAAGAAATATTCCCCAACATCCAGCCTGAACTACCGCTGACACAGTTTGTAACCATTTCCTCTAGTCCTGTTGCCTGTCATCAAGAAGAAGAGACTGCTCCCTCCTTGCTCCAGTGTTGCTTCAGTGTTGGGAGGACTGAGCCAGGCTGTGTTTGGTGAGGTCTGGTGGCAGGACAAAGAGGGCAGCAGGTGCAACTGGAGCAGAGGAAGTTCCCCATGAACACTAAGGACACTAAGTGACACTAAGGACAAAGGTTTTCACTGTGAGAGTGACAGAGCCGTGGACCAGGCTGCCCAGAGAGGTTGTGGAGTTTCCTTCTCTTGAGATTTACAAAACCCACCTGGATACATTCCTGTGTGACCTGCTCCATGTGATCCTGCTCTGGCAGGGCAGTTGGACTCAATGACCTTTTGAGGTTACTTCCAACTACTAACAAACTGTGATTTTGTGACTCTGTGATTTTTTCACTCTTTCCCCTTATTTCTACTTAGAGAAGCCTTCTATTCACTTTTTAGAAAACATTTTAAATTTACTATTTCACTTTGGAAAAAAAAAAAAAAAACCAAAACAAAAACTTAGGCGTGTAGGAGAACTATTAAGAGCCAGGATGCCATCTCAGCTCTTTTTGAACTGGTTTCTGTCACTGCATGGCTGGCTGTGAGAAAATGACCATTTCCTAACACCTACCACCCAGTAAGGTAACTCCTTGCACCCAGTAAAGTCAAGCCATCTCCAGCATGTTTTAAAAGCAACAACTCCAGACTTATGAAAAATGGCTTTTTCTCTCACTGCTCCTTCTTGATACCATATAGTGTTTTAAAAAGGAAATAGTGTAAGCAAAACATGTAGCATAAATTGTGTGTGTCAATGGTGTGTGTCAGCACCATGGAAAGGAATCAGTGTCAATATTGTTGTCATTATTGTTATTGTGATTGTTGTTGTTGTTATTATTGCTGCTATTGTTATATTGAGTTAAATTGTTTCACATTTCTCACATTCTCCTCTTTGATCTGTACCCCTTTTATTCTTCTGTCTCCTCACAAAGTCTCATTCCACAGCTGGATCCATATGTCACAGCTATCTGCCTTTGACATCCAGCTGGTGGCTGACATTCCTGAGCATTGCTTTGGAAAACTTCATGTGCTCATTCCATTGCAGGATGTGATCCATATGTGGCAGCCTTTACCAGGTGAAGACTGCATCTTTACCATCTGTTTGATGTTTAATCTGCTTAAGGCAGCTTAGTGAACCTGTAAAATGAGTGTTTTACCCACCAAAGCATCTGATCTTTCAGGTTAGCATCTTACACTTTGATATTCAGGCAAATTCTGTATACACTATGAAGGTGCTTCAAGTTGCTTTGAAATGAAATCCTTTCTGAAGGGAAATTTGTCATGTTGGAAACAGGGTTTATCAATTTACATAACAGTTGTGAAAAACATGAGGCATCCTCATGACTTGATCCATTTAGTGTGAAATCAACAGAGTTGCAACTGTACTATTTTTTCCTTCAATCTATTACCTGAACCTGCACTTTTCTTTTTTTCAGTGGATTCTCCTAAGCTGTTGCCGCCCCCTAAAAAAAGTGACTCTGTTTAGATTTTTTGAGTCTTTCAAAATGTTTTGAAACTGTAGTACTGTTGAAACTGTAGTATTTTTTTCTTCAATTTATTACCTAAACCTGCACTTTTGTTTTTCAGTGGATTCTCCTGAGCTGTTGCCCAAAAAAAAAAAAAAAGTTATAGAATCATAGAATGGTAAGGTTGGAAGGGACCTCAAGGATCATCCAGTTCCAACCCCCTGCCATAGGCAGGGACACCTCCCACTAGCACAGCTCACTCAAGGCCTCCTCCAACCTGGCCTTGAACACCTCCAGGGAGGGAGCAGCCACAACCTCCCTGGGCAACCTGTGCCAGTGTCTCACCACCCTCACTGCAAACAACTTCCTCCTAACATCCAGTCTAAATCTCCCCTCTGCCAGTTCAAACCCATTGCCCCTTGTCCTGTCATTGCAAGACCTTGCCAATAGTCCCTCCCCAGGCTTCTTGTAGCCCCCTTCAGATACTGCAAGGCTAAAGTGACTCTGTTTTGATTTTTTGAGTCTTTCAAAGTGTGATACTGTGATACTGTTTTGAAGCTGTAGTATTGTTGAAACTGCAGTATTTTTTTCTTCAATCTATTACCTGAATATGCACTTTTCTTTTTCAGTGGATTCTCCTGAGCTGTTGCCCAAAAAATAATAAGTAACTGTTTTGATTTTTTGAGTCTTTCAAAATGTTTTCATGAGTTTATTAATTAAGCTTAGCAAAAAATTGGTTGGTCTCATTAACTTGCTGATGAAATATAATGTAGTATCTTTCGCTTTATTAACACAATAGCAAAGATTAAAGGAAATAAATGAGACTTCTGCTGGAGAAATTCTTTTCATGTGAGGGACAGGTTCTGAGGTCACTGTGATTAATAGACATAATTAGTTTACAAAGGCTGGGAAGCAAGGTTATCTGATTTTGTGATTTACTCTACACCATGGCTGGACAGAATCAATATGATAATGATCAGCTTTTGCCTCAGTGTGGGGTTGGAGAAGAGGGGCAGAGAAGAAGATATTTATAGCTTTTCCTTTTGGCCACCAACAGTGCAATACCTGAAAACTGGTAATGTTGGCGTTAGAACCTGTCTTGCTTGCAGTGTCTATGATGTTTGAAAAGTAGTTGAAAGTAATTGAAAAGTAGTTGAAAGTTCATCTTCCAAAGCATACTTTATCACCTGTAGGTAAGATCAGCATCAGTCCTGAGGAACAGTTTTGTGATAGGAACAGAAGATATTTAAGCACAAACAAGTACTGCATGTCTCTGGGGTTTTTTTGTGGTTTACAGGAGACCTTAGAGTAGCTTTNGACACTGGCACAGGTTGCCCAGGGAGGTTGTGGCCCTGGAGGTGTTCAAGGCCAGGTTGGAGGAGGTCTTGAGTGACCTGTGCTAGTGGGAGGTGTCCCTGCCTATGGCAGGGAGTTGGAACTAGATGATCCTTGAGGTCTCTTCCAATCTTACCATTCTATGACTCTAAGATTCTATGATTCTATGACTGCAAACTCTAAACAAGCTCAGAATGTACTGGAAGCCTTCTGGGTACTGAGCTCTCATTCCCTGAAATTTGGCAGTTATGGTCAGCCATAACACCTGATTCGCATGGCCTAACTGTGTGCAGTGTTGGCTGGTATGTATGGAAAAAACTTACACAGGGTGAGATGTGTTTCAAAAATCCATTGGAGAGAAGGTTTTGAAAGTCAAAATCCTCTAGGACAGGACCTTTGTCAGCAGGGGTAAATTTGCCCATTATAAACCATTTGCTCAAAGTAAGGCAAAGGTTAAAAATACATCATAAAGAGCTGTGCTGCCCACTAATAAAGCACTCCGTGTGTGCAGCTGTCATGTGAAGATTTTTTAATGATCTTGAAGGTTGTTTAATGTATTTTGTAGAACAATTCTTGCAATAGGGGAAAACTTCCCCTGAATCATTCACTTGACAGCTGGAGATGCAGCTGTTAATTACATCTTTCTTTAGAAAGAAAAGAAATTAAAATGGGTAGGGAGAAAAATAATAATAAGCCAAGGAAATGGGGGAAATGAAGAGTTTGAGTGAAAGAAGCATGCACAGCAGAAATGTGCTAAGGAGTGTACCCTGGAAAAGCCACATTTCTCAGCATTTTCTCCTCTTTTTCTTTGGCTTTTTTTTTTTTTCCTCCCTTCTGTAACTCGTAGACATTCAGTAGAGGGGAAGCAAAAAGCAATTTATGCAGCTCAATATCAGATTGCTTTTTCCTGATGAGGTCCATCACCCTCAGAAACTGTGAGTGTTTGGGAAGGTGGTGATGCTTGCAAATCAGCTAGCAACAGAAGCAACACTGAACGATTTGTCTTCTTTTTAATTAGAAAGGAAATCTAGGACTCCATTTAGGATGTGTTCATACTGTGGTTTTTAACATACTGCCTTACTTCAACAAAATGCTGCTTGGTTATTATTTATATTTCAGATGATGCCATTCATTTATAAGCTATGTGAGTGACATTTCAGCAACGCTTCAGAAGTCAGCTGAACATTTGCACTCTATTGTGTCAGGAATTGTACTGCTAAGTAACAGATTTTCTATCCCAGAAAGCTGGCTATGAGGCAGAACATTGTACAGCTGTCAAACAGGACAATGAATGAAAAAAAGAGGGCTGGGTTGGAGGGGGTGGGGGAGAACAATGATGAAAGCCCCCCCAAGTTTGTTAGGAAACCAAAGCCCCAGCAAGGTAGCCCAAAATGGATTGATAAATCTTACACTATAATTCATATAAGAGGACACAGTCTCAGGCTTGGCCAGGGGAAGTTTAGTCTGGAGGCGAGGAGAAAGTTCTTGCCTGAGAGAGTCATTGACTGCTGGAATGGGCTGCCCAGGGAGGTGGTGGAGTCACCGTCCCTGGAAGTGTTCAAGGCAGGTTTGGACGTGGCACTTGGTGCCATGGTCTTGTCTTGAGGGCTGTGGTAATGGATTAGACTTGATGATCTTTGAGGTCTCTTCCAACCTTGGTGATACTGTGATACTGTGATATTCATAGGGAGCTGCAGCAAGCAACTGAAGGCATTACTTGGGACACATCTTACATATTAAAACTATAGGATCATAGAATCATCCAGGATCAAAGGACCTCTAAGATCATCATGTCCATCCATTTTGACCACTCGACCAAGCCTGTCACTATGCATGTCCCCAAGCACCACATAATATGGCTTTTAAACACTTCCAGGGACAGCAATTCAACCACCTCTCTGGGCAGCCTGTTCCAGTGTCTGACAAACCTTTCTGTGAAAAACTTTTTCCTAACATCCAGCCTAAACCTTCCCTGATGCAGCTTGAGGCCATTCTGTCTCATTCTATCATTAGTTACTTGTGAGAAGAGACCACTGCCTACCTCTCTACAACCTCCTTTCAGGTAGACATAGAGAGCAGTAAGGTCTCCCTTCAGCCTTCTTTTTGGTAGACTGAACATCCCCACTTCCCTCAGCTGCTCCTCATAGGAATTTTTTTCTGTGCTAAAAGGCCACTCTAGATATGGCCACCCAGCATATGAGAGTGACTACAGCACAGGTTCTCTGTGCTCTCTGCTCTCTGAAATATTTGGCACAAATGTATTTCCAAAGATGGAAAATAAAACAAAAAGATATTCAAGGAATTAAAGTCATTGTTTTCACACACTTTGTAGTATCCTTGGATTCCTCTAAGCATGGACCTGTGAGTAACATCTGAGAAAAAGCATATCAGGTTTTAGCTTTAAAATTTTCTTTTTATTAGCTTATTCTTCTCTTATTTCTGTTTTCTAGAAAGAAAAATGAGAATTTTGTGCTATGCTATTCTGTCTTCTGGTTTTAGTTCCTTTAAATCAGAGTCTATGGAAGCTCAAAGATTCACAGAATCACAGAAACATTCTGGTTGGAAAAGACTCCCAGGTTTATCAAGACCAACTGATATTCCTGCTCTACAAAGTTCACCCTAAACCATATTCCAAAGTACCACATCCAAATGACTTTTTAACATATCCAGGACTGGTGACTCAACCACCTCCCCTACTAAATGTGGCTATTAAATGATGGTTCTCTCAGGGTCATCACTGCAAAATGTGGAGTGAGATGTATTCTGGGTGCAGAGTTGTGCAGCCTGAAATGAGAAACCTGTGTTTAGGCTGGTGTGACACTTGAGAGCAACTGTGCTTTTAGCACAAACTTGTTTTCACACAACTTCTGTACTTGGAAGCTTTTTTGTGATCATCTAAATGCAAATAATACGTACCAAAATTAGAACAGTAATGAAAAACTTCTTAGAACTTTTCATCCCAGGTTGCCTGAAAGTACTGGAGGAGTTGGAAGGTTGATCTAGATTAACAGTTTTCTTTCTACAGGCAATAGCCTAAGGAATAAAACGCAGCAAGTACTTAATAGGCCCAGGAGTACAGTGGAGTCTGGAACAGAGATAAAACACACAAGCTGGAAGGCCAGGCTAGGTAGCTGCTGCTCTGGGACTTTATTCAGAGCATTGGATTTAACTTCTGGCTGCTGCAGAAATCCCATAGGCTAACGTCATAGGTCGTCGGTGCCTTTGTTGCTGCTGCTAAAAGCAGTCTATTAAGAAGAACAGATTCTTTCCTCTCTACACATCAGCCACATGTTTTCTATGTCACTTTGCAGTACTGTGGTTGCCTTTTTATTTTTTTCTTCTTTCTATTAATGTACTTATTTTTTTAAAAAAATTAAAAAGTATAGATACAATAAGGAAGCAAAGGCTTTGTGAGTTCTTTTCATGAAGTTTCAACAACCATCATCTTGTTAGGTTCTAGTGGCTGCCAGACTATCCCACAGTATCAACCTTGTGACTCACTTCACTATTGTAGCACATCAAAGCACATCCTTGTTAATCAGGCTAACCAAATTAATGCAGCTCTGTTATGACTTGCTGTGTCTGAATTAATTTTTGTTACATACTCTTCTGTTTATTGTGATTGAGGCTGCAGAAGGATTTTATTGTCCCAATACACAGTGCATTCATGAAATATGAAAAAAGAGCCTACATGAATATTGAAGTTTATGACATTAAGGAGGAAAGGAGCATTAATATAGCAAAATCACTGCAGTAATTTTTTTATAGACCATTTAAAAATTGCACATTCTTTCATATTTACTGTCATCCAGAAATGTGCATGAAATATAAAGCTCATCAATATTAATATTGTTTATAACATTCCTGAAGTAGATTATCATTACTCAGTGCTGCTGTGTTGGTGCAAAGGAATCCTTCAGCAATGTCAGCATAGTATGTAGGTAAAGCTGTTGTGAAGGTTTGGAAGTTCCCCACCCCCCCACACTTNGTGTCAGCATAGTATGTAGGTAAAGCTGTATCTAAAGATTTTAAAACAGAAGTGGAACACACTGATCCTGCAAGGAGCTTCAGCATTTTCTGTTCTTCTACATACAATCATCAAAAAGATTTTCTCTGCAAGCTTGCCCTCTTAGCATGTTCTAGATGGAGTGCATCCGAGAGAGATTTGATAACCTGTACACCAGTGCTAATCCAATGAATGCTGCCTGATTGTTGTTTGTTACTGTATGCAAAAGTCTGTGAATGTAACATAGCTAACCCTAGCTACAGAAGCCAATATTAACTGATGCAGGACAGAGCTCACTCCATATTATGTGATAATGTTAAGTTTCATAAAGAACTACAAGCCAGTTTGGAATGATAACATACTGCAGTCCCACTTTCTCCAAAGACTTACCTTTCTTTCCTGTCAGCATGACAGCTTTCAGCTTCAAGACCAGAAGAGTGTAAGGTCCTGCACCTGGGTAGGCACAATCCCAAGCACA
>VWZE01000072.1:37200-56238 GCA_013396675.1 Eubucco bourcierii
CTAGTGGGAGGTGTCCCTGCCTATGGCAGGTGCTTGGAACTAGATCATCTTTGAGATCCCTTCAACCTTACCATTCTGTGATTCTGTGATTCTAAGAGCATTGAAGAAACTGGATTATACTTCTTGATAAATGCACATTGCTATCACTGTGTTCTGGACAAAGTAGACATTAAATTAAAATGCTACCAAGGAATTTAAGCATCCAGCTATAGACACAAAGATGGACAACATTCATTCACAAGAATATCAGATGACTCAAGAGTATTTCCAATGTGCTGTGTTTCAGCTTTCATTCTCTCTGTCTAGGCTTTCTCTTGACTAGGATTTGAGCAAGCTACACATGAGGATACACTCATTGCAGCCCTGGTTTAACCTCCTGTGTACAGGTACACACAAAATTTACAAGCAGTAGTTGGTGGTCTGTCCCTGTCCAGGTGACATTTTATTTTCATCAGGGAGTGTTTTATCTAAGAAAGGAGCTTGTGTATTTTTTATGAAACACAAGGAGTATGTTACACTACTCCAGTTTACTGATCCCTCGGTCTGATTGAGTGCAGTCCATGGTAATAATAAAATACTCATTTTCCCAAACACTGATGTGATATCACTTTAGCTGCCTGTCAACAGCAATAAGAATGACAGGTTAATAGGATCTTTCACCCTGACAAACTTTATAAAAAAAAGTATTAACCTCCTGGAAATTCAAATCTGAATTCCACAATACACTAGATGATAGCCCCAAGGGAAAGCAGAGTGTCTAACTACCGGTTAAACAAAAATCCAATACAAGAAAACAGCTACAGGAAAAATCCTTTCATTTTCTAAACAAAAGTTCTCAATTCAAATTAAGTTCTCAATTCATTAATATTTGGCTGGATGTATTTTGTGGCCATTTCTATTGACTGCAGTCTTTATGCTTTCACAATAACTCCATCACAATTTCTCTTCTACGCCTTAATATTTTATCCAGGACAGCATTAATTTCTGCTCACGTGAAACCTTTTACATAGTGCCTGCTTTGGTCTGTCTGCTTGCACAGGAACACTGTAGCAAATCACTGGTGGTGTAATCCAACTTTTGTTTTTCCCATCTGCTTGCAAAAGTCAAGCCTTAAACCAAAAGGTTAGGTGGCTGGACTCACAGGAAGGAAGGGGGAAAGATGAATGCAAAATCTGAAATTACACACAGGTGAAACACACAAATGTTATTTTTGTTTCTTTATTATATCTAATTAATAGCCTGGATAGTGATAACATCTGAACTCTGCAGTATGCCAAAAGCAGAGTTTGGTCTGACACTTAGTACAGCACTTAGAACTATTCAAATAACCTCATGTAATGCACCATATTGTTATTATTATTACTTAAAGGTGGATTCCCATTTAAGTATTTGGTGTAGTTAATCCTAGCATTAGAATGCACTGCTCCATTCTAAAAGCATTTCAGGTCTAGTGATATATGTGCTCTTCTTTTTGCTTCCTTTGTCCCAATGGTAAACCTTAGAAATGTCCTATCCATTTTGATAGACTGAAATGAAGTTTTCTTCTGCCATAACTAGTCAGAAAGCATTTCAGTTTATCAAAACAATCTGCCAGTTCCTAATGGTGGAGATATATTGCTCAAGTTATGGAAACCAGAAAAGGACAATACATGGCTTAATGCATTCACACAGGACACTTGGACCCCACCTGCAGTACTGTGTGCAGTTCTGGAGCTCCTCAGCACAGGAAGGACATGGAAGGGTTGGAGTGGGTCCAGAGGAGGCCATGAAGATGCTCAGAGGGCTGCAGCAGCTCTGCTATGAGGACAGGCTGAGAGAGTTGGGGCTCTGCAGCCTGGAGGAGAAGGCTTCCAGGAGACCTTAGAGTAGCCTTCCAGTATCTGAAGGGGGCTACAGGAAGGCTGGGGAGGGACTATTGACAAGGTCTTGAAATGACAGGACAGGGGGCAATGGGTTTGAACTGGTAGAGGGGAGATTGAAAGTGGATGTTAGGAGGAAGTTGTTTGCAGTGAGGGTGGTGAGACACTGGCACAGGTTGCCCAGGGAGGTTGTGTCTGCTCCCTCCCTGGAGGTGTTCAAGGCCAGGTTGGAGGAGGCCTTGAGTAACCTGTACTAGTGGGAGGTGTCCCTGCCTATGGCAGGGGGTTGGAACTAGATGATCCTTGAGGTCCCTTCCAACCTTACCATTCTATGATTCTATGACTTTAGAGACTCAGTGTTTGGAAGGTTAGCAGAGCAGGTGTCAAATGAATATTTTTAAGTTATGTTTCCCAATTTGTAAATATATATTTGTTTCCCTTGGTCTTCAGTATAATAAACAAAATATTCATGAAGCTGGAATTAAAAAAAAAAAAAAATGTCTGTACTCCATAATTTCTGCTGTGCTGTTGTTCATTTACTCGACCTTGCCAAGTTTAAAATTGTATGGTTACCGGATTTTTAACCATGACATACAAAGATTTTAGGTAGCTACATTTTAAGCTTCCAGACAAATAAAAAAATGTACTAAAAATACATGGTTAAAATGTTATCTTCTGAAAAACCCTAAACTGAAGAATCATGATGATGATGATTATCATTGGGAAATAAGAAATGGGTACCTGATCTAAATCTAGCCCCTACCCCTGCTATCTTAAGAGAGCCAGCTCCAGGCTCAGGGCTGGCAGGATACATCTCTGCATTTTCCGGAACAGCAGATTATTTTATTTTTGTAATCAGGCAATACGTATTTTCAGTCAAAAGAGTGGATGGAGTAGCATGAGATGGTCCATAATTTCAAGTTGACCCTTAGCTTACAGGGCCATAGTTTCAGTCAGTTACTGCAAAGCATTCATGCAAACAAAAAGCATCCTCCTCCTTGTGCAACATGAGCCTCCTCACTTGAGTGGAAGGAAACACTAGGTACAAGTCCTCCTGACAGAGGTTAACTCTTTCCATGTAGCTGCATCACTACTGGACTGAAACAGAGAAAGAAAAGTTGTATGAAATGTTGTGACAGCCACAGAGATTTTCCAGGTCACTTGCTGCTCCTGAGTAGGAGCAAGTTTATGTTTTTAATAAGAGCTACTCTAGTCAGACGTGGGGCCACATTTCTCTCTTTTCAATCACAAGGGGATTTTTTGGTTTTGGTTTTGTTTTTTTTTAATAATTGAATATATGAAAGCAAAAGATAAGACAATTATGTTTATTGTCTTCAAATTTGTTCTCACAGTATCACAAGGGTTGGAAGAGACCTCAAAGATCATCAAGTCCAACCCGTCACCACAGACCTCAAGACTAGAAGGTCTCCCAATGAACCAGATAATAAAGTATCCTAACTTTACACAAAAGCATGAACTTAAAGTCAAAATATTACCCATTTATAAGGAAGAGAAATGGTTAAAGAGCACTCAGCAACGTATAATAGGCTACCAGTTTATATTTGCCTGAAGCACTCTGTTTTGCTTCTAATGCTTGACAGAGACAGAAAGGAAATGGGGTCTGTCCTTGAGGTTGTGGATGAATTAGCAGAAGATTTTTTTAAAGTTCAGAAAATGTTGGCATAGTGTTGCAAAGTTGGCAACTCAAACTCTACTCCCAATGTGCTCCATTTTGCAAAGTAAGACAAGGTGTTTGGTTTGGTTTTTTTTGTTACTACAACCTATCCTATAATTTTATATAGAGGAGAAAGATTAAAAAAATAAATGGAATGTTGTGCTGGTTTGAGGTTAATTAGAACATTTTAATAGACAAAATTCCACTCTAGGCTGTGAAAGGAAAACATCATGATGGCTACTTCACTCATAGGCTTGCTGGAGAATTGTTTGGGAACACTAACCAAAACATTAGATAAGTCAGTCTCTGTCTGACTCTTGCTTGAGCAGGAGTTGCTGGTGGGATCTAGCAGCTTCTGGGCTCTGGCTCCTCTGCTGATTAATCCTCACTAACCACTTTTTTTCTTCTAACCCTCCTGGCTGATCCTTCTAATTTACCTTGCACGTAAGGCAAACCTTGGGGCAAGGTACAGGGGTAGGGAGAAGGTGGAAGGGTGGTTGGGAGCCCCTCCTGGGGTCTCTGATTTCTGGGAGGGGAGTTGTGTTGCTGTATTACCTTTAACTTGTATATTTCTGTAAATATTGTGTATATAGTGTAAATATCTGCTGTACATTGTGCAAAGCTGAAAATAGAGCTTCATCACTTAACTTCCAGCCGACTGAGTGCTAGTCTGGGTCATTGTACAAAGTGTGGGGGGGGTGGGGAATTCCCAAACCTTCACAAATGTGTTCAACAATATTTTTAAAACAATCCAAACACGATTGTCCCGGTAGGGCACAAATCCTGCCAGGTTAGTTTCACCCTTGCTCCTCCTATTGTGGGTCTGGAAGTTGTAGTAGAATGAGCAAACAGTGGAGCAGCAAAGCCTCGAGGGCTGGGAGCTTAGTACCATGTGTCAGGTGTCTGTTGCTGCCCCTCAACCTGCCTGTGTGGTAGCAGGAGGCACAAAGCTTTGAATTCATTGGGCAGAACAATGATGCCAGTGCCTGTTGGCCAGTTTCATTTTCAAAATGATCTATATAATGGGAGGTGATTTAGAAACCACACTGACTGCCTGACTGCTTTTTCTGCCTTTTCCTGCCTTTTTCTGCCTTTTCCTGCCTTTTTCTGCCTTTTCTGCCTTTTTCTGCCTTTCTTTACCGACCGTCCGCTGGGAGCAGTGCCCATTCATGGCTCCTTAACGGGGAATTGTTGCAGCCACCTGTTAGCAGCTTGCACTGAGGCTGAGCAGCAACTCAGCTCTTCTCTCCTTCCCTCTGCCTGGAATATTTTGTATTTTACCCTGGGATCATTATGGGGAGTCTTGGAAGCCTCCTTGTACAGGAAACTTACTCAGGGCCCAAGGTGCCATGAGTCCATCTGCTGGAGTTGATGCTAAGGCTCTGTGAGCAGAGTCAGAATTGTTCCTGTTTTCACCTTTCTATTTTCCAAGCTCTGATTGTTTAAACTGTTTCATTCTGTCTTCATAAATATCCTTTGTGCAACTATTTCCTGTCGACCAAAAATCCAAAGAATCTCAGGGAATTTCACTGAATTTAAAAATATTAATAATTAATATTAATATTCATACAGAAAATAATAATTCGTAACATGTTATTCATATAATCTCAGCGACGTTTAAGAAGTGGGCTGGAACTGCAAAACAAGGGAATGAAATCAGATAAAGCAGACATTAGGTTAAAATGGGAAGGGATGACAGAATGGCCCTTTACAGACATTATAAAGAGTGGGGTGTAGTAGAAAATAGAAGTGTTGGGAACTGAGACAGATTCCTGGAGTATCCTATGGTGGAAACTCAGATGAGTTCTTGCTTCTCTGCACAGACTTTGGACTCAAAAGTCTTGAGAATTTAAGACAAACTTTCAAATTACAGTAGATTCCTGACAACCTTTGTCAGATAAAAAGGCTGGTATTATGTATCCTGATTTTTCTTCCTTTCTGTATCTTCCTTTATTCCTCCACATGTGTATTCTTCATGTACTCTTTCCTTTAACAAGTAAGGGTTTGGGGTTTTTTTGTTTTGTTTTGGGGGTCTTTGTTTGGTTTTGTTTTGGGTTTTCTTTTTGTTTCCTTGTGTGTGTGTGTGTTTTGTTTTGTTTTGTTTTGTTTAATTTTGGTCTTGAGAACCACTTCAGCCTAGAAATGCTCACTGGAAAGTCAGTTCAGCTCAGTGGAATGATCTAAGCTGAGCAAGTTTTGGCCCTACAGTGCTTATATCCCTTTGATCCCCACCTGCCCAGTAGATTCAGTGGGTTTGGACTATACTAAATTTGTTTTCCACTGTAAGCTTACCTTGCAGCAGGAAGCTGGTAGTTATATGACCTATGCAGACATCTGAGGTTTTCAGGTGAGTCATTTGGGCTACAACTACTTTACAGGAATTACACATCTAGAAATCTTGGATAAATGCTGGGAAAAAAAAAAAAAATAACCAAATTATTTTCTACAGCATTTTGTGTCATGAAAAGAGAATATGCCCAGAGCTACTGTGGTGTTTTGGATTTTTTGGAGTTTGTCAGAAGCTCAAAAGTATTCTTATATTCAGATGTCTGCAAAAGAAATAACCTGGTTTCTACAGACAAGGATTCCTAGTCAAAAAACTCCTAGTCCAGGTTGGAGGAGGCCTTGAGTGAGCTGTACTAGTGGGAGGTGTCCCTGCCTATGGCAGAGGGTTGGAACTAGATGATCCTTGAGGTCCGTTCCAACCTTACCAATCTATGATTCTGTGATTTTGGGAGGAGGCATGGACTACTGCTGAGAAGACTTGATCCTGTGTTCCTTCATACTGAACAACCCACAGGACACATAGGTGCTTCACATAAAGTAACTTGAAACTGTAGGGTAAAAAAGGGACTATATTTCAACACCTCCTCTAGGTAAGAGTCTCTAGGATGTTTTGATCAAATTGCTCTTAGAGAAAGAGTATGTTTGTGTTAGACCCTAAACACAGATACTTTATGACATTACAGCAGTCCCAGATATAATTACTTTTTTTTTTTGTATGATATAGATGTACCAATTACTGCGTAAGAATTGAATTTCCTCTACCATTTTCCTATTGTTTTCTTTTCCTAAGACTCAGAGATAGCTTTGAGTTTGTAACTGCAGAAAAGAAATACCACAATTTCAAGCAGCTCAACAGAACTTTTCCTTTATATTTTCTATTTTTCCTCGAAGCTGTTTTGTCAGTGTTTTAAAAAAGAATACAGTTTCTCCTGCTCTTTTTATTATTTTTCACTCTGTTCAGGCAAACCCATGAGAAATTTCCCAACAATGTCTGCAAATACAATTAATAGCTTGAAGTAACTGTAAACATCACTGCATTTACAAAATCCTCTGCATAAAGCATACAGGTTTGTGCCGTGATGTGATTTTACACTCAGTGGTCCCACGGAATGAAGAAAGCAGCTCTGGTTTGGATCTTTCTCCAGTGAGGAAAACTACACCACAGAGAATCAGAAGGACAGTACTTGCTTCCTACTTCACTTGAACGAGTTCAGCCTCTTCTTGTAAACTTTTGCTTCCTATAAAGGGATTTTATTAATGGGCTCACTTACTAAAACCTGACCAATCCTGTTTTCATCGTGTTGTATCTTTAAGAAATGGTAAAAACAAACAAACTGACAGACACATGAGAAAAAACACTTTAGAAGGACAGGTTCATAATGTTTTAAGGTTTGGGGAGTTGTTCTGTTCTCCCTCCAAGGCTTTAAATGACATTTTCAGGCCACAAGAGTTATTAGCAACTTAGTTTTAAGGCTCCTAAGAATCCAAACAGTGACTGGATTAACTACAAGAGTGCAGAGGACACGTTTCTATTTCTGACTCCAGCCACTCCCATGTCTGTCAGCCTGTCTGAATTAGAGCTGAATCTGATTATTCTGTTAAAATGTGGAGCACCAGTAGAAACAAATTAACCGCTGGCTCCAGGTAGTCCCCAGGGTTACATATATGTCTGTAGGTCTGCTATTGTTTCTCTGTTAGAAAGCTCTGCCAATGTGAAAGAATCAGTAGTTCTGGACCCACAATAACGACAGCATCAATATCCAGTTTGTGTTGATACTCTGCTCTGAGAGCTGGGAAGATGATAAAACATCAGCAACAGCATTTGTTCAGTGATGAGATCAGAGACAGAGAAGGAACCCTTTCTATATCACCAGCTTCTGGCACATCATGTACAATAATCCCAGTGATTAAAATTATTACCTAATATTATAAGGATTTTTTTCTTTGTCTTCAGACTGCCTTGTCACTTTGTAAAGTAATCTTTCTAAATATATCAGAGGAAGTTTTTAGAAGTTTGGTTGGTTGGTTTATTTGCACACACCACCCCCCCTGAATTCCACTGGGGAAAAAAAAAAATAAAAAAAGGTTTAGAAGTTTGTTTGTTTGGTTGGTTTGTTTATTTGTACACAACACCACCTCTGAATTCCACTGGGAAAAAAAAAAAAACAGCTATCAGGATTTTGACATTTTAGTGCATGTCAGAATCAGCACAGGCTGAAACATGCTAAGTAACACTACACATCATTCCTGCAGAGGAGAAGGTCTTAGGATGAGAAATCCTCAAGGCAGGACAGCTGAGAAAAAAAAAACCTAAAGTCTTGTGACAAATGTGATAATGCATATCATAAACTCAGTTTCTTTGTTTTAATTATTGGGCTATGCCTCTATACATGCAAGCAAGATGAGAATTTTTTTAATGAGAGATTAATATAATAATATATATATAATATATAATATTTTATTAATATAACATAACAGACTATAACATAACATTATAGTATATCATATCATATCATATATTATATTATATTATATTATATTATATTATATTATATTATATTATATTATATTA
Source organism: Eubucco bourcierii (assembly GCA_013396675.1). NCBI lineage: Eukaryota > Metazoa > Chordata > Aves > Piciformes > Ramphastidae > Eubucco > Eubucco bourcierii. The sequence goes on from VWZE01000072.1 coordinate 45,593, forward strand.
TAATGTCATATTATATTATGTCATATTATATTATGTCATATTATATTGTATTGTATTATGCTGTTATGTTATGTTATGTTATATTATGTTATGTAATATAATGTAATGTAATATAATATAATGCAATGTAATATAGTATGATACAACATAACAGAATAGCATAGAATAGAATAGAATAGATTAGATTAGAATAGATTAGAATAGAATGTAATATAATATAACATAATATAATGTAATATCACTTAGTATAATGCAACATGATATAATAGAAGATGGATTAATTGATATATTAATATTAGACTGGCACAATGAAGAACAGGTGGGCATTTTCTGATGTACAAAACAACAGAGGTTGGCACAGAAAGTTATCTGGTACCTACTGATAAGAGGGTGATGCTTTTAGGGAAGGGTAGGATGCTCTCACAGTATGCACAGAATTAGGCACTACACAAATACTAGACCCAAACCCCTGGATATTGAATACTTAACATTAAAATTATTAGAAATTTGGAATTTAGTACAGTAACTTGCCTGGACCTAGTAATTTGAAATGCACCATAATTCAAATCTAATCTTTTTGGATCATTTAAGGTACTGGAGATATATATAGATATATATATACACACACATATATATATATGCACACACACACACATATATATGCACACACACACACACACACACACATATATATATATATACAAACATATTTTGTGACTTTCAATATCTGCATTGAAAATGAAAGAAGAAAGGTAAGTACCGAGGTGACAAAATTCATGTTGCTGTCTAAGTGTCAAGCATGAGATCAACTGGAAATTTGGTAGATTAGATTATTTAGACAAGATTAAAATCTCTGGATCTGAAACATCAGCAATGCCTCCCCATTGTCTGTTGTTTTGTGATCTAAGACAGAGGGGTAAATCTGCATAGGAGACTTCAGGGATAAATTGCACCTGAACTAGACTTTGAAAAATATGCTTGTTTTCCCCCCGACAACCCATGACAAGATGATATAAAGCAGCATTTACCAACAACTTGTAAGAGATTAGGCAGTTGTCAAAAGAGATGTCAATACAGGCTTTAGCAATTGCTTCCTGCAAGATTTCAGAGAGAATCACTAAGCTGCAGCTGGATTTTGATAGCTCTCCACAGCTGTGCACGGCTGGGCAGATGCTCTGTTTACCTGTATCTCTAGTTCTGGCTTGGTGTATGATGGCTGTGGTGACAGTGAGGCATAGCAACCATTTTTTATATACATATATTATGAATTTGATGTCATCCATTATGAACCACCCAATCTCCCTCATTTTTCTTCATAACTGTATGCCTTGATTGCCACAAATAAAACCATAATTGCTGCTGCTTTTGTTTAACATGATTTATATTTGCTATAATGATAAAAGTCTCCCTTGGTAACAGTAAGTGCTTACTGCTGACTTGCAGTACGTTTCTGCAGCAAGCTTCCCCTGCTTGAGGCTCACTACCTCTAAAATAAACCTTCTTCTACTCTATAATAATATCAGGAAAGTAGATTATCAATGCAGACTAATTTTTCCAGATCATGACAACAGACTTAGAAAAATTTAGGTTGAAATGGTTAGCCAGAATCTTGGGATTGTTTATATTAGAGGAAATGAATGATTCAAAATAGTCTTTGAGAGAAGGGCACTTGTATATGAAGGGAGCACACCAGCTGCTATTTTTCAAAGCACAGCAGCAAAAGAAAAGAAAAAAAAAACTAATAAAGAATTTTTAAAAAGAAAAATAAAAAAGTAAAAAAAGGGGAAAAAGAAAAAAGGAAAAAATAATAAAGAGAAAAAATTTAAAAGCAAAAGAAAAAAAAACAGGAAAAAAAAGAAAAAAAGGAAAAAATTAAAAAGAAAAAGAAAGGAAAAAGAGAAAAAGAAAAAAGAAAAAGAAAAATACAAGAAAAAAGAAAATAAGAAAAAAGAAAACATTTTTTAAAATAAAAAATAAAGAAATTTTTTTTTAAAAGAAAAAAAGGATAAGAAAAATAATAGAGAAAAAAAGAAAAACTTAAAAAGAGAAAATAAGAAAAAAGAGGAAAAGAAAAATAATAGAGAAAAAAAGAAAAACTTTAAAAGAAAAAATAAGAAAAATAGAAAACAGAAAAAAAAGAAAAAATAAGGAAAAAAGGGGAAAAAAGAAAAAACAAGAAAAAAGACAAAAGTAAAAAGAGAATTTTTTTTTAAAGAAAAAAATATAAAAAATAAAAATTAAGGAAAAAAGAAAAAATAAAACAATAAAAAAGAGAAAAATAAGAAAAAATTAAAAAATAAAAATTAAGAAAATATAAGAAAAAAAAGAAAAAAGAAGGGAAAAAAGGGGAAAAAAAGCACCATTTTGGGGCTTATTTTCTCATTTTCTTTACCTTGATCACAACTTCCATTTCTGCCTCTCCTGCCTTACCTATGCCTAAGATATAGATAGGATTACATTTACATCTGCATCTTAATCCTTTCTGCTGTCTTTCTTTTTAGGTCCCTGGTTCAGCTCATACACAGCTTGCCAAGCAGTCTTCTATTTCTGTTGTTCTCAAACCCAGGAGAAAAATTGTAAAGGTAAAGCTGGTAAATAAGCCAATGTAAATAAGCCAATATAACAATCAGCTACTGTCAATAGGACATCCCATTCACCTCACTCCCTCCTCCCAACTACCTGGCATTACCCATTCCTTGGACCAATGCCGTCACTCATTCAGCCTCACAGAGTTCATGGAGACAAAGCAGAAGAAACACTTTTAATGTTTCTACATGGGCAGAGAAGTATCAGAGATGGCAAAAGGGAATTCATGGGAAAATGTATTTGCAATTTGGGAGTAGAGAGGCTCAACCTTAATGCATCAGCAGAAAGAGTTATCACTATGCCATCTCCCTGTGGGCAACGTTTTGTAGTTTTCTCACCCCAGAAACATCCTTTTAATTAAAAAAAAAAAAAAAATTAAATAAATAAATAAATAAATAAATTTAGCACTCATCTCTCCTTCAGCAATAGCAGAGGGTATTGGGGATTGGTTGCTTATCCTGCACATTTAACTGAACTGTGTTCAGTTGTACACTGCACTGACACACAGTCCTAGGACTGTAGAGAAGATGAAGCAATAAAAGGCAGTGACTCATCCCTTCAACAGTGCTGCCCAGGAAGATTGAAGACTAAGTACTATATCTGACAAGGCAAGTGATGAGAACAAAATAAATATTTAAGAATCGGAGTTTGGAAGCTCAAAAACTTTCAGTGTCAATTACAGGTAGAGTACAAAAATCACCATATTTGGAGGAAGAAAAGTAAATTTTATGATTCAAGTGTGCACTCGAAACCAAAATGTTGTCCCTGATTTTGTTCCATGCCTGACCACTATCCTTGAATATCACATTTTGCATATAGCAGGGGCTGAAAGTCTGCCAGTAAGCAAAGAGACTATATACTGAGACTTCCTCCCAGCCTGAGGGCTGTACTCAATGATTTTGCAATTAAAGCATTTACAATGTAGGAGAAGGGGCTGTTAATTACTGTGGTGCTTTGGGAGTTACCTGGCCCCCACACTTTGTAAAATCCCCCAGACTAGAATCAGCCAGCTGGAAGTTAAAGCTCTATTTACAGCTCAGCACAATGTACCAGCAGAGATATACACAACAGACAGGAATAGTTACAGACATAGACAAGTTAAAGGGAATACAGAAACACAACTCCCCTCCCAGAAATCAGAGTCCCCAGGAGGGGCTCCCAACCACTCTTCCACCTTCTTCCCACCCTTCTACCTTACCCCAGGGTCTGCCTTATGTGCTGAGTACAGGGGCAGAATAACCTGCTGGCCACACTATTCCCTATACGGACCAGGATGCCATTGGCTCTCCTGCTCACCTGGGCACACTGTTGGCTCATGTTCAGCTGCTCTCTACCAGTACCCCCACAGGTCCCTTTCTGCCTGGCTGCTCTTCAGCCACTCTGTCCCCACCCTGTAGCACTGCTTGGGGTTGTTGTGGCCAAAGTGTAGAACCCTGCACTTAGCCTTGTTAAATCTCATCCCATTGTCCTCTGCCCACCCACCCATCTTCCTATGACCCTGTGCAATGCAAGCCAGCATGTGCTCTTCTTGCACAAGCAACAAGACTTAGCCCAGAGGAACAGCAATTTGGAAGTTCAAAATGACTCAGAAAAGAAACATTACAGATTGTTTTCAAACAAACAGTAAAGACAGGAGATGTTTGTCACAGCATTATCACATAGTGCAATTCCATTCACTACTTTGGAGGTATGGCTATGTATAAACTAAGCTGGAAAACGAGACAAAACCTTCTCATCACTGGCGTTTATTTTCAGGAACTACTAACTCAGGCAAGATTTCAAAGAATACCCCAGCTTTGAAAATGATGCACAGGTACTGTTTAAATTGCTGGCCATTAGTACTTTCTACTATGCACTCCTAGTTTTATTTCTTCCCATTTTGTGTTTCCCTCTTAAAGGAGTGCTATTTTGCCACCTTTCTTGGAGAAGATAATGATGAAGTAAAAATCCAGTTACTGGATTATTACTCTCTGGAAAGACCACTTCACATATAGGAAGGAGAGGGAACAAATCAGTCATCAATTGATTAAAGGCAGGGTTTCATATGCCTTGCCACAGAGACTGGATGTCATTCAGATGGACCTCAACAAGCTGGATAAGTGGGTCCATGTCAATCTCATGAAGTTCAAAAAGGCCAAGTGCAAGGCCCTACACCTGTATCAGGACAGGCATCATTGATGATGCAATATTGAGCAGCCCTGCAGAAAAGGACTTGGGAGTTGTGGTGGATGAAAAGCTGCATATGAGCCAACACCACCCACCTGCAGCCCAGAAAGCAAATCACATCCTGAGCTCCATCAAAAAAAGCATGGCCAGCAGATCAAATGAGGTGATTCTACCACTCCACTCTGGTGAGACCTCACCTTGGTACTTTGTCCAGCTCTGGAGCCCGCAGCACGTGGAGGATATTGTCAAGTTGAAGTAGGTCTACAGGAGGGTCACAAAAACAATGCAAGGGCAGAAGCACCTCTCCTACAAAGACAGGCAGAGAGAGCTGAGGCTGTTCATCCTGGAGAAGAGAAGGCACTAGGGAGCCCTTATAGAGGCCTTCCAGGACCTGAAGGGTAGCCTCCAAGAAAGCTGGGGAGGGACTGTTTACAAAGGCATATTGCAATAGGGCAAAAGGCGATGGCTTTAAACTAGAGGAGGGTAGATTTATATTGGACATAAGGAAGAAGTTCTTTACTATGAGGGTGGTGGAACACTCAAACAGGTTGCTCAGGGAAGTGGTAGCAACCCCATCCCTGAAGACATTGAAGGTCAGGCTTGATGTGACTCTGAGCAGCCTGATCTAGTTGGGGATGCCGCTGCTTACTACTGGGGGATTGGACTAGGTGACCTTTAAAGGTCCCTTTCAGCTCATGTGAGGTTGTGATTCTGGCATCTGCATGTTTCTCCTGTCCTTGTAGAATGCCTAGGAGAAGGCAACTGATTGCTCAATTCAGGTTTTGGACATTATTGCAATGTAGATTAAAATATGAGTAATAACACCACTTAAGACAAGCAACAATAATAAACTCAAAAATCAATATAATTAATTGTATGCCCTAAGATAAGTTATCATAAGCCTCAAAACTATGTCTTTCCTAACAGAATCATAGAATGGTAAGGTTGGAAGGACCTCAAAGATCATCTAGTTCCAACCCTCTGCCATAGGCAGGGACACTTCCCACTAGTACAGCTCACTCAAGGCCTCCTCCAACCTGGCCTTGAACACCTCAAGGCAGGGAGCAGCCACAACCTCCCTGGGCAACCTGTGCCAATGCCTCACCACCCTCACTGCAAAGAATTCTTCCTAACACCCAGTTTCAGTCTCCCCTCTGCCAGATTAAACCCATTGTCCCTCGTCCTGTCATTGCAAGACCTTGTCAATAGTCCCTCCCCAGCCTTCCTGTAGCCCCCTTCAGATACTGGAAGGCTACTCTAAGGTCTCCTCGAAGCCTTCTCTTCTCCAGGCTGAAGAGCCCCAACTCCCAAATGAGAGCTAAAATGCACAGCAAATATCCTCTGTCGAGAAAAAAAAAAATTACAATGACCACATGAAGGGAAGATGCAGAGTAAGATTTGACAAACACTGATCAAAGCTAAAGGTTTTACCTGGAAGCTGATGACTGGTTGAGAAATCTGAATGCTGGAAGCTTTGCCCCAGGCCAGTAATCTCCTCCAATCATTACTTCCCTCAGGAAATGTCTTGTTCCAGAGGATGTCAATCCTGCAGCCCATTAGGGCTTGCTTTTTTTGATCCAAGTTAAAAATTGTATGTGAATGTCAATGGGAGTGACACAAGGTCACCCACTCAAGCCATAAAGTTTCTGTGGGAAATGCTACCTGAAAACAAAATGTTTTACTTTATTCATTACCAAAAAAAAAAAAAAAAAAAATTTAAAAAAAAATGTTTGTTTGAAATAGAATAAAAGCATCATTTATATCATCTATGAATTTTTAAACATTTCTAGAATCATTCTGGTAAGATAAGAGGATGTGCAATTGTAATTTGGACCACCTACCCAACAACCCTTTTTGCCTGAAAATGAATGCATTTTTTTTTCTCTCTCTCTCTCTCTATATATATATATGAAAGGCTTCATTTTGCACATAGTTCTGAACTAATTCCACAAATAACATGAGGTCAAACATTCCTTCGTAATTTTAATAAATGATTCCATAAATTCAATAAATTTATTGAATTTAAATAATTCAATAAATTATTTAAATGATAAATTTAAATAAGGAGAGTAAACCCAGTTGGCTACATGGGTTTACTCTCCTTATATCTGTCATGGCTTCCCTCCAAACAGCTCTGAATGTGCCATTTCGTGGAAGCAGGCTGCAATATGAGTGGCAACAGTAAACTTTGATTACTCCTGACAAAAATATTCTGCTTGGGAACAGAACTGAATTACGAATGTTGACCATGATCCAAATTTGCTGGTGGAAGTAATTTTTACGTAAAACCACTACTTTTTGATGCACTACATTCACAAGTCTTTACTTAAAAATAAAGAAAAAAAAAAAACCAAAAATAAAATGGTTTCAGCCTTAAGTCAATACTTTGAAATGAATGTCCGAAGGTTTTCATTCTGAAAATGCAAATACATCATCTGGCTTTTTCTTTTTTGCAGGCAAAAAAGGCAGTTTAATTAACTGACTCTGTGAAGTCCTAGGTCCATAAGTTCCACACATTAAGTAAAACCACAGAACACAGTCAAATATTTTGAAGGTGAATTTCAAACATGTTCGTGTCATTTAATAACAATTTTCAGATGCTGTTAAGAAGGGAAAAAGGAGGGAAGACTGACAAGATCTTCTCAGATTTCTTTTTTAAAAACAAATTTAAGATTATTATTATTATTATTATTATTATTATTATTATTATTATTATTATTATTATTATTATTATTATTATTATTATTATTATTATTATTATTTTGCTTAANTTATTATTATTGTTGTTGTTGTTGTTGTTGTTGTTGTTGTTGTTGTTGTTGTTGTTATTATTATTATTACTACTATTATTACTATTATTGGTACCACTATCATATTGCATATTGCATATTGCACATTGCACATTGCATATTGCAGTGGAAAATGTATTGTTATCATTATTATTATTGCTATTATTATGGCATATTGCATATTACAGTAGAAAAGGATTATTATTGTTGTTATTATTATATATTACAGTAGAAAGTGATTATTATTATTGTTATGATGGTATATGGCATATTACAGTAGAAAGTGTATTATTGCATATTACAGTAGGAAGCGAATTATTATTACTATTATTACTATCACTATTATTACAGTTATTATTAATATTACATAATACAATAAAGTTATTATTATTATTATTATTATTATTATTATTATTATTATTATTATTATTATTATTATTATTATTATTATTGATAATGATAATGATAATGATAATGATAATATTACTATTATAGCTATTATTATTGCATATTGCATATTGCAGTAGAAATTTGTCATTATTATTATCAATATTATTATCATTCTTATTATTATTACATATTGCATATTACAGTTGAAAGTGTATTTATTATTATTGCATATTACAGTAGAACATATACTATTATTATTATTGCTTATTGCATATTGCATATTACAGTAGGAAGTGAATTATTATTACTATAATTATTATTATTGCATATTACAGTAGAAAGTGTCTATTATTATTATTGTTGTTGCTGTTATTGTTATTACATATTGCATATTGCAGTAGAAAGTGTATTTTTTATTATTGCATCTTACAGTAGGGAGTGAATTAATATAATCATTATTATTATTTCATATTGACTATTACAGAAGAAAGGGAATCATTATCGCTATTATTATTATTATTATTATTATTATTATTATTATTATTATTATTATTATTATTATTATTATTATTATTATTATTATTATTATTGTGGTTGTTGTGGTTGTTGTTGTTGTTGTTGTTGTTGTTGTTGCTGTTGCTGTTGCTGTTGTTGTTGTTGTTGCAGCATATTAGGGTAGCAAGTGAATGATTATTGTAATTGTCATTGTTATTATTGTATATGGCATATTAAAGAAGAAAGTGCATTGTTAGTATTTAATATTAACATTAATATTGCATATTAGACCCAAAAAGTGATTTGAGAAGCACAAAATTCCTTCAAAATACTGGGGAAATCGGTAAGGAAAGAAAAATAAATCAAAAAGGATACAAAAGCTGATAAAATGACATTTACCTACTATTAGTAAGTCCACCTAAGAAGTATCATTGGCAAAGGTAATGTTATGGAAAAAGTAATACGTGCTTCAACTTTTTAATAAAGATATATAGTACATATTAAAACATCTGTATAAATTTGAAATGCATTACGAACCATTATTTAAATGTTAATTATTATGTCTGCTGTAGCGACATAGTTCTTCCTAACGCTCACTCTTACAAAAAAATTTCCTCCTCAAAATAGAAAATCGTGCCAGAAGGTATTTATTGCTTAATTGTAAGAAATGGAAAATTATCCTCCTTCGTTGGCGATTATCTATAATTAACTTCAGAGACTGTTCTCTTTAAATAGTTTTGTCCTAGGATTTTATGTTTCTTTTGCCCTACTTAACCTGGATCATCCACTAAATGTAATGAAAATATAATATACTTCAAACTGAGACATAACAACAGGAATCTGGTCACTGGCAGCATGGCACAGTGTTATTCCTAACTGATGAGGCATTTTATTTTAATTTGAAGCCACCAGTATACAGGTGAAGCAAGCTTTATAGGCAGTCCTGGAGAGGGAAATCATCTCTTTTTTTTCACCAGAGCAGACATAATGGACATAAATGACATATAAACATTTTCCACATCATCATGTTTCCCAACAGGACCACTTTTGAGCTGAAAAGTTTTGTCTTGTTTGATTTTTATGCTAAAATTTCCTGTAGAAAAGAGTTACCTCCTGCATGCTGTGCACAGGTTGGGTATTTTCTTTCCAGTTCAGGTCAAGTGCACCAACTTCCTCAGTCTTTTCACATTATTATGCCTCAGGCTCCCTTTTCCTCAAATCCTTCCTGAAGAGAACACTGTGAAGTACAATTTCTGTCTTCATAGGCTATCAAGCCAGTTTTGATCCTGCTTAACTTTATATTTGCATTTCATTATGTAGGTTCATTTAAATTAAGCAAATGTTTTTTTAGAAGGGACTATCTTATGTCTGACTAAACAAGGCTATATGTCTTGTTCACTATTTAATGCATTATCAGATATTAACACCAGGCATTTATCTCATAATGATTACCTATCGGGTGATAATGAACTTGGAAGATTGGACTTGATTGGAGTAGGTCCAGAGGAGGCCACAAAGATGCTGAGGGGGCTGCAGCAGCTCTGCTATGAGGACAGGCTGAGAGTTGGGGTTCTGCAGCCTGGAGAAGAGAAGGCTTTGAGCCTTCCAGGATCTGAAGGGGGCTACAGGGAGGCTAGGGAGGGACTACTGACAAGGTCTTGCAATGACAGGACAAGGAGCAATGGGATTGAACTGGCAGAGAGGAGACTGAAACTGGATGTTAGGAAGAAGTTGTTTGCAGTGAGGGAGGTGAGACACTGGCACAGGTTGCCCAGGGAGGTTGTGGCTGTTCCCTCCCTGAAGGTGTTCAAGGCCAGGTTGGAGGAGACCTTGAGTGAGCTGTACTAGTGGGAGGTGTCCCTGCCTATGGCAGGGGGTTGGAATTAGATGATCCTTGAGGTCCCTTCCAACCTTACCATTGTATGATTCTATGACGCAGCTATTGCAGTGAAAAAAAGAAGTTTAATGTAGATGGGAGCCCTCTAAATGATACAACTGAACCCAGATCTCTCATATTAAAAAAAAAAAAAAAACCCACCCACAACAAAACCCAAGCATGAGTCATGCATCATAGTCTTGAAAACACTATATTTGCAAATTCTAAGCATATTGCTCCGTATCTGCTGAATGGTGACAATCTTTTGATATAATGAAGAATTGTTTTGGTTTGGGTTTTTGGTTTTTTTGGTTGTTGGGGTTTTTTGGGGTTTTTTTTTTTTT
>VWZE01000072.1:56261-103064 GCA_013396675.1 Eubucco bourcierii
TGGGGTTTTTTTTTTTTGGGGGGGGGGGGGTGTTGGGGGTTTTTTTGGGGATTTTTTTTGTGCCAAAATAATGAACCATAACAGAACCCTCCATGAAATCTTCCTGTGAACTTGAACCTCCTCTAAGTTACATTTCTCTGGACAGAGAACAGAAAGGCACCCCCATTAACTATCAGTTCATGTTGACCCTGAAGGCTCACACTGCAGTGAAAAGGGAGGTAACCTCCCACAAAAATATTTCATCTTTGTTTTCAAGGAAAATAGGAGCTGCACTACATTTTGCCTGGAGCACCATCAGTGCTTTGAGAATGCCTTTCAGAGCAAATCCAACAGGCTAGAAAGCTGTGAGACAGAGTCCTGAGGCAACTCTGTGTTGAGAAAAGATAGACTTTTAGCCTAACCAATAGTGCAGAGTTTCTCCTCATCTCTAAAAGCAGAACTCAAGTACCTGTGAAAATATGATTTAAAAACTCAGGCACTCTTGGATTTTGAACTTGGAACTAGATGATCTTTGAGGTCCCTTTCAACCTTACCATTCCATGATTCTATGATTCCATGATTAAATCAATTTTTCAACCAAAGGAAAGGTTATTTGAGATGTTTTATGACTTCAGCTGATTTTAACAAAAGCATTTCTTTAAAATGGCAACGCAGTAAAACATTCTGTTTGAAAGTTGTCAGGCTGAAACCCTTTGACCTTTTTATTTTTTAATTTTTTTTTTTTTTGCACAATCATTTTAGAGAAGGAAGCTCTACTCACAAACACTCATTTTCTGAAACCAACTTCTCATTAGTTAGGTGTTGTGTAAGGAAACATCACTGTTCTGTGAGTACCAAGATAGCTTCTCACCCATTAAAATATTCTTCCCGTCTAATAAGTTGCGGATATTATTCTGCCCTCAGAAAGATCAGCTGTGCTCACATCACTAATATTGGTCTTAAAGGCCTTTCAACTTGTAAGTTAAAGAGAAGCTTTTTAAAATGAAAAGAAAATCACTCTTTAATGCATTAGAAATTTTCTCAAGGAAGCCTTATATTAATCAAGAAGAAAGAGTTCTTTTTTTCTTTTTTTTTTTTAACATTTTTTTAAATCAGACTTAATTATAGTATCTGAAAGTACAGCTTCTTTGAACTTTTATTTCATAGAGGAAGGGAGGAGGAAGTCCTCAGCATTTTTTTCATACAAAACCAGATTTTGACCTAATCACATTTTGTTAACCAATTTTAATGGAGTTTATGCTTCTTGTATGTTCCCACGAGGAGGAAAATATTTGTGTAGCAGGGAGCTGGGGAAAAAAAGAATCCATAAAGAAATGGCATCCTTACTTTGTAACATCCTAAAGGTGTATTGGGGAGGAGGAGATTATAGCAGCGTTTATGAACCTCAGAAGCAAAAAATACTCCACTCAAATGAGGACTGTAAAGTTCATGGCTTTCTAGGAAGTTTCCTTGATCTGGATATCAGGAGGATAATCTCAAAGGAAAAGGGTTTAGTCTTATTTGAAACTTCTGGACCAAGTCGCAATTCAAAAGTGATTAGAGGCTTCTTCTGTTGATACTTCAGTGTATTTATAATTGACACTGTGTTATCATGGCTCACAGCTCTTCATGCAAAGTGATTTTTCATTGTTGTTCCAATGAAAAAGAGAATTCAAAGGGCAACATCTATCAGGTTGGTTGTGCTTTGGCAGAGCCAGTTGCTCATCTGTGTAGAATAAGCACTGTGCTTACCAGGTGGTAGTTGAGGATAAGGTGGTTTATGATCTATACCCAATTAGTTTCCTTATATGCAGCCCTGGAGCAATATCCCTTGTTGGTACTGATCGCTGCCTGTGTTAAATATGCCTCTTAACACCTTCCAAGCCCCAGTGCAGTGACACACGGTCTGTGTCCCTGGTGTGAATGCTCACAAGCAATGCCAGCAGGGTAAATAGCAATGTACAGACCTCTTGCTGAGCCACCATGTGTTTATAATAAGAGTCTAAGCTTCTTATCTCTTAGCATTGTGGGTGAAGTCTGTAACTGAGAGCTTTGTTCCCATCAAAGATTTCCAGAGGAAAGACTTCTCTGTTAAAACCTGAAAGGCATTGAATCAAATGATTTGGCAAGTCTAAAACACACTTCTCAAGGACAGGTGGTCTGGGGCAGAGGCAACCCTCTGCTGGTGAAACTGGATAGAATCTTTGAGCTCCAGTACCTGACTTGGAAAAACGTCACACTGGTTAAAGGTAGCAGTTCGTAGTCCCAGGGAGACAACGTTTATAGTCAAGACAAGAAAGAAAAAATGTCTGCAAAGGTCTTCAGAGGGGCTGTGCCTGCCAGCAGTAGGGCTCCTCTGAGCAGCGGACACAAGCTCCAGAGGAACTAGAGATACTCCATCCACACTGTCCACTCATGTCACATTGGCAACTGAATAGCCTTCAAATTATAGACTTCAGTCACTAATGAACTCAAAATTTAATTAACCTATTCCAAGCCTGAAAGAAAATGTTACATTTTGAGTTGTAAAGTCCCCAGATGAGTTCTTTCAGTGACTTTTTGTGCTGTAAGGGAGCAGTTACTTTTGCCTTTGCCTGAGTTTATTCATCTGTGTAATGAGGTTTATTATACTTAGAAGTGTAACCCCCTAGCAACTTGGCAGCAGTCTTTTTAAATGGTATGATGCTGAAAAATGCAAAGTAATATTCATCCCTATCATTGTGTCTACTCCAAGCAAGCATCAGATTTTTTTTAAAAGTACTTGTATTGGTATAAGAGCAGAATTTAGTGATGAAGTGATTGTTTTCTACATCTGTGTCACTCTTCTGCTTCTTCTCCAGTCTTTTTCAGTCATGTTCAACATATTCCTTAGTGACCTGGATGAAAGGACAGAGTGTACCTTCAGAAAGTTTGCTGATGATTAAAACTGAGAAGAGTGACTGATGCACCTGAAGGCTGTGCTGCCATTTGGCATGACTTGGACAGACTGGAGAGCTAGGTGGAGATAAACACAATTAAATTCAAAAAAGGGCAAGTGGAAAGTATTGCATCTGTGGAAGAGCAACCCCGCGTATCAGTACAGGTTTGGTTCTGGCATGCCCATATCCTTCTGGTAAAAGAGGCTCCAGAACTGGATGCAGTACTCAAAGTGGGGTTTCTCCCTCCTCTCATTAAATTAATCCACTTCACAGCTTTTCATATCCTGGTGAAAGGTATTGTGCAAACTTTTAGGTAAATGATGTTTAATGTAATTATTTAACATCTATTTCAGGTCAAGTGAAAGAGTGATGAAAATGCAGAGTGTGGGTATCTTAGTATCACTATGCAAATTTTCAATACATTCTTAAGCAACTCTGTTAAAAGAAGAATCTGATTTTTTTTTTTCCATCTACAGATGCAGAAGATGGTCTTAAATACATGGCTGCCACTATGGCCAGCTCAGTGCATGCTGCCTGGCTGCAGCAAACAGCCCAGCAAGGAGCAGCAGTGAAGGTTGCCACTCTCACTGCATCCTCCACCCTCACTGCATCCTGCACAAACAGGAAAGGTGAAGAGGAGCATCTAGAAAAGCTGTTTCAGTGAATGAGCTGTAAAATGTCTGGGGTCTAGCACAGCAGCCTGGACTGCATAGAAAAAAAGGTAAAGCAAGGTCTGGGCTGTGCCTTCTGTCTTCTGCCTCAGTCCAGTCCTTTCTTTCATAAGCATAATATCTGCTCATTAAATTTCTAATTAAAGTTCAATTCTTTAACTCCCTCCTCACCATCCCAACTTTTCAGCTGCTTTCAGGCCTTCCTAATTCCTCCCTGAATCCTCATCCTCTCCTCAAAAAGGTGAGACCCTGAAGGCTTTCCTTCTGGAAGTCCTCTCTTTTAGAAGATTTCTTAAATTTTTTTTCATTTTCCAGTATTTTTAGATGCCAAGTCAGAAGATTTCACTGCACAAGAAAAGAAAGCAATTTACAGCTTCGTGTAGCAACATGGCCGCTTCCAGTTCATTTAATTTTCATCTTGATTATCAACACTTTTGTCATCTCTCTGTAATTTATTCATTATTTTTAGTCAAGAAATGTGAAAGGGAGGAGTAGGAGCGAAGGAGGAGATAAGTGCACTTGTCAAAATGTGAAACAGATGCTCTAACAATGATTGGAGACAATTAATGTTCTCACTAAGTATAAACAGGCAAGGTCTGTGGATTGCTCCAATTTTTTGCAGCAAACAGCCTTCTGGAAAATGTAAATATAGAGGCTTTGTTTTCCAAGCACGCAAAAGCATGTCTTGCTTGTAATGAGCTGTCCTAAGGAACTTCATATTGCTGCTTGAAAGTGCTGCTGTTCCAATCGTTGATGGCCTAAATAATAACACAGTGAGGAAGAGGGAACTGTGCAGCTGGTAGCAGAGCTAAGGAACCTGTCACCACCCCCTTCCTCTGGTTCAGACTCGGCATGCAAAGCAAAGCATTTAGCACGTGTTTAACCTTGAGTTACTCAAAGTCAATAGCGCATAAGTATGCACTTAAAGCAAGCACATACTTCCTGATTGCCAGGGCTGGCATGCAACTAGTAAAGATGTTTGCTGCACTGGGGTCTTTCCTTTCTTGCTGAGGAATGACCCTCATAAGACAGCCCTCAAGGGAATGCCACTCATCTGGTCTCCCATCCAGCACCAATAAAATAAAATAAAATAAAACATCAGTACAAGCCAAGGAGTTAGCATCAGACTTCAGTCTGCATCACTGTGGGGAATGCTGCTGCAAAAGCCAATTACAATAAATAAATATTAAAAGAGAGAGGAAAAAACCCTAAACCCATAATGAATAGATGTGATCTAATTACTAACATTTGTAATAATAGTTCATTTTTTTCCATGCCACATGTAGCTTTCATCTTCTCTCTCTGTACTCTGCCAATTGAATTTTCCCTTCTGCCCTTCTGTTATCTAAAATGATCAAACAGGGCCTGAAAAGTACACCAATTAAGAGCTGCATTTAAAGCTGCTTAAATGTGCCTGTCACAAAGTTAATTGGAATAAGCACATATTTGATATGATATTGTTTGAATTCTGCTCCAAGCCTGATTATCATCTATCGTAAACTTTCTTTTCACTTGTTTATATTCTTCTTTCTCTCAATTTTCCTCCTTTTATTTAATTATTGATTAATGATAGCTGTTAAGGAGGGGTTTGAATCTGGGCTAGAAGTGAATTGTAAGGAGGCTGATATAAAATTGCTGAATATTTTATTATAGATCTATAAGGAAAATTTTCCCCAATCTTATTTACAATTAGCACACACAGATGCTACTGCGCAGTGGGTAAAACTCTCTCTGCAGAATGCATATATTTAATCAGATTCATTTAAATGATTTCAGGGAAGGTTTTAGAAAATTGAAACAACTGGAGAGTCTTACAGTACAAACTGCCACTTAAACATAAGCTTTCACGATCTTCAGAACAGGGAAGCAGTTTACTCACCGGTCAGAGTCTCAATAGTTATAATACAAAAGTATATGTAAAAGCATAAAAGAGGAAAAATACAGCCCCAGCCATGTGGTGGCCTTCCATGTGGTGATGGTGTGACAGTGTTTTGATGCTTGCATAGCTCCAATGGAGCAGGTTGTCTGAGGAGATCCGTGGATGCAAGGCAGACCCTCCATGGCTCTCAGGAGGTCATTGGAGCAGTCAGCCCCTAGGCAAAGCAGGATCCAAGTTCAGGGGCTGGAGCAGTCCAATTGGCTGCGGTGCACAGCAAAGGAGTCTGCCTTGGGGCTGGAGTGGGGTCAGCAGGTCCTGGTGTCACAACTCATCGTTAAGCCATTGCTAGGTCATCACCTAGACTGGGCCAGAGTCAAACAGACTGGGGCTGGGCTGAGCTCAGGCAGGCAGCTGTAACCCAGCGTGGGGCAAAGCATCTCAGTGCCTTGGCTCAGTGCGGGAGACAGGCAGGGCCAGGTCTGCCGTGCGTGGGGCAGGCAAGGTCAGGTCTGCCATGTGTGGGGCAGGCAAGGTCAGGTCTGCCATGTGTGGGGCAGGCAAGTCCCCAGCTAGGCACGGTGCAAAGCAGTGCAAACAGGTAGAGGGTAGAAGAAAGGCAGCAGCAGCAAAGAAACGAGTTGGGTAGGGTTTTAAGCGTTTCAACCCAGTGTCTTTGACCAATAGCAACAGATAAAAACACTCCTGTAAACAATCCTAAGTTATTTCACCAAAAAGAGAGATGCATATGCCCAGCATGGTGACCTGTGTTTACCAAAGATAAAGCAGGGAGCAGAATAAGGCAAAATCTGGTGTCTCTGTGTCAGACTGAGAAGCACCAAGGCTTTTGTTTGCTTTCCCATTTCTTCCACCAGGGAAGAAAGGGGTGGGGGGAAGGTGGGTATTCGGGTAGGTATTTAAGACATGTCTTTGATATGTATTTTAGGTATAATTTGGGACCTTCCACCACAATGGCAGACACCAACCTGAGAGGTTCTTTCTCTTCTTTTACCCCTTTTTCCCCTGTAACTTTTCTCTGACAGCTGACCGTGAAGGGCAGGGGTGTGCATGGGGCAGCTGCTTAACCAGGGAGCCACACTCAGGCCCTTGGATTTAAAACCCATCAACGAACCCACATGAAGGCTCATTACATGCAACATATGGCAATCAGTTCTATGTCAAATATAAAAAAAGCACACTTTTATATGCTATGAAAAAAGAGCTTTTTTTTAATACCATGCCTATTGTAAACAATAGAAAATATACATCAACCATATCAGACCATAACCAGAGTTTAATTAATAACAGTCAGCAAACACTCCAATTTTTGGTGCAATGGCCTCAGCCCAGTACTACAGGAATTTATGATAGTGAGTATATCACCCTGCTCTGTGGCCCCTATTTCATAAGGTCTGGAGAGAATCACAGCTAGTTGGTAAGAAAAATTGATGTCTGCAGCAACATAAGCATTAAAACTTGATCAGCATGTAAATCGATGGCTGCTTGAGAAAAGCTTGGCAAAACAGAAACCCTTGTCATTCTGCTGTTACTGGGTTTGGGGTCCCAGGGGTTTTCTAAGGTGACAAGATTCAGCTAATCTAAAAGGAGCTAGCATGCTAATTTTCCTCTCTAACACCTTATCTTGTAGAATGAATCAGCTATCCAAATGCACAGCTGATTAAGCAGCATTGCTATCATTGGACCTCTATCAGGAACAAATATAATTTAGCTAATGTATTACTTCTATAAGAGCTGGGGTATGATATTTTTAACCATTCAGATGTGGCTTCAAAATATTTACAGGGAAGCCATCTGGGACAGGAAAGAGAAAACCTTTTCCCTGTCATCATGAGTATGTGCTATCCATGCACGGCATGCAACATGAAATCAGTGTGAAAAAAAATCCACCTCCTCTGCATGCCTGAAATGTGCATTTCTCTATTGGTAGTTTAAGTACTGAGGTAACCTAATTTTTTTGTTTTCAGCACAGACACATTTCTTAGCAGAGTTAATAAGACAGTCTTTGTCAGGAGGTATTGGTGCCGTCAGAATCCAAGGATTAACAATGCATTGCATGCCTGAACAGAATTACTTTGTCCTAAGATTTGTTATACCAAGTTATTTACATGGTCCAAGAGATCCAGTGCCCTGAATAAATGGGAAATAAATAAAATTTCACAGAAAAGTTTAATTCTAGGACATCATTTCACTCCAACGTGCATCAGAAGTTTAATTCTAGGACATCGTTTCACTCCAACGTGCATTAGAAGTTTAATTCTAGGACATCATTTCACTCCAACATGCATTAAAAGTTTAATTCTAGGGCATCATTTCACTCCAACATGCATTAAAAGTTTAATTCTAGGGCATCATTTCACTCCAACGTGCATTTTGTGTGTTAATAACTGTTGCAGTACAGCACATGGAAGGAAACATTTCCTTCCGACCTCTGCAAGCAATTAGTTTCTGCCCTGAAACCTGGCATCTGATTACCTTTATCTGCCAGGCATAGCTGCAACCACCATTATCGGAGGCTCTTTCAGGATTACAGTGGTTTTATCACGTCTCTGATTATGATAAGGAACAGTAAAACATTCAGAAACCTCCACAGTAATCCAGATGAATTAGATTTCAGTAATAAGAGCTTGATAAAGGAGCATGTTCTCCTAGCCCGAATTGCTCACAAATACGGAGACTCTAATAACTAATTATCTTAGATTTAAAGGAGATTATTTTTCTGGGAATCTGTCAACAGCAATTTTATTTTAGATGAGGTCCTGGTTTCTCAGATACAGCCAGTTTCTGGTCTCCAGACATTTGTTACATGCCTGGAGGAAGGTCTTTTTTTATGTAGCGTATCTTCCCCAGTCTGAACTAATTAACTGCTGCAAACATGGAAAATATCCATTTTGCCACGGTGTTGAACTTCTCAAATCTTTCCATTTGGAGGATCAGGGAAAAAAAAAAAAAATCCATTCAAACTGCTTGCCACCTGCTCCTCCACATCACTTTTTGCAGCGGAATTAAACAAAATTATCATTTCCAATTTGAAAATAAAAGTGGAAAATAATTATTCAACAGCGACCTGGATAGTCCTTTAATTAGAGCTGTGTCTTAGCCCAAAACACAACTGGTTTGATTTTCGAGCTGAGTTTCTGCTCCTAAAAGTGGCAAGGACTCTCCTAGAGAGGCCTTGGTGGGGGTTGGGATAGGAAGGAGGAGTGAGATTTTTACCCCACAGCATCCCCTGCTGCTGCTTCTCGAAACGATACTGAGTCACTTAAAAGGCAACTTTGCTGCGGTGCCCAGCCCGCAGGTGGGCAGGGCAGTCACCGGGGTTCTTCCGCAGACCTGCAGAGGCAGGAGTGGGAAAATGGGAAGACTTAGTGGCCCCAGGACACTCACAGGTGATTCTTTAGAGGAAAACTACTGCCCCAAAAATTCAAAATACTGTAGGTTTCAGTATCGTAAAACTCTCAATGACTAACTGTAGTAGCAGTTTTCTTAAGGAGCCTTCACCACCCCAAGAGACACCAGCTCATTTAAAACAGACTACCTCAAGCCACTGTGATTTTTCCCAGTGAGCCCTGTTCCCTTGCAGAACATATGGTCATGTCTCTCTTAGTTGAGTGACAGCTGTCAGTCTCAAATCATCTTCTAGATGTGCACAGATAAAAAAAAAAAAAAAAACAAAACAAAAAAACCCAACAATCTTTTAAGCACACTCAGGATTTTTTGTTCTGTTTTGCAAATATCTATTAAAAATTTTGGAAGGTTTCTGAATGCCTTGATACTAAAATGTACCACTCACTAAATATTTTTCTCTTGAATGAAATGTACCACTCACTACATCTTTTTTTTTCTCTTGAATGAACCTCTAAACACAAATTTCAGTTTGTATTTCTAGAGATATTGATTTTTTTTCTTTACGTATTGAACAGGTTGCCCAGGGAGGTTGTGGCTGCTCCCTCCCTGGATGTGTTCAAGGCCAGATTGGATGAGGCCTTGAGTAACCTGTACTAGTGGGAGGTGTCCCTGCCTATGGCAGGGGGTTGGAACTAGATGATCCTTGAGGTCCCTTCCAACCTTACCATTCTATGATTCTATGATTCTATGAAACAAATATTTGCAAAATATATATAGAGGTGGAGCCAGGTGTTTGAATATCCATCCACTGGTTTCTCTGCTTCTTGCTTTCCTTATCTATTAAATTAGGTTAACCTTACTCATTAAAGTTTGTCTAGTGTTTTGAGATCCTCAATGGTGGATGCCACAGAAGTGCAGCAACACATCAAAATTCACTCGCAGCCTCAAGGGTGTTTGGTAAGGGAGCAACTGAAGAATATCAAATGCTGCAGGCTCAAATGAAAGTGAGCTTATCAAAATAAATGATTTACCATAGGCTTTCAAGAGCCCTGCTTCCTACAGATGAGATGAAGAGTTCATCCTCTTCTCTGCTTGACAACAGAGAATAAGCCACAGCATTGCACATCACAAACAGCGATTGTAGCATTCTTCTCTGTTGGAGAATTTCACCATATTGTACAGCCCTATTAACTGATGGATTGAGGTCAGAATGGTTCATGTTGTCACTGTGAGTATTAAAAAGAGCTCTGTCCAAACATGGAAATAAGATCTCCATCACAGAAAAGGGCTCAGGGATAGTACTACCTATGAGTATCCACTTATAAAATTGTATTTTTCCCTCCATTTCCTACACTAATCAAAGGGAAAAGCTTGTGGAGACAAAATTAAAACAAACAAAACCACACCACCAAAAAAAAACCAAACAAAAAAAACAACAATCACAAACAAACCAAAACCACACACACCAACAACTTTTGAATTTGGTGGAAGGACCAACTGGTATTTCTGTCTGATTAGACAAGGAGAGAGACCTGCCTCTCCATTTCTGGAAAAAACAACCAGTCAGAATTGTCCTCCAATTTTAGAGTTTTATACTGACAGTCACCTCACTCGCTTCTGCAGGTAGCCTAGATCCCTGGAGCAGCAAAGTTTGTAGCAGATTTATAAGTTGGCAGTACTCCTCAAGTTCTGTAATAAAGAAGTGTTGATGGGTTCTGGGTTGATGAAAAGCTCAACATGAGCCTGCAATGTGCACAAGCAGCCCAGACAGCAACCAAGTCCTGGGCTATATCAAGAGCAGTGTGCCCAGCAGGGCAAGGGAGGGGATTCTACCCCTTTGCTCTGCTCTCCTCAGACCCCACCTGGAGTCCTGTGTGCAGTTCCGGAGCCCCCAGCACAGGAAGGACATGGAAGTGTTGGAGCAGGTCCAGAGGAGGCCACAAAGATGATCAGAGGGCTGCAGCAGCTCTGCTATGGGGACAGGCTGAGAGAGTTGGGGTTCTGCAGCCTGGAGAAGAGAAGGCTTTGAAGAGACCTTAGAGTAGCTTTTCAGTATCTGAAGAGGGCTACAGGAAGGCTGGGCAGGGACTATTGACAAGGTCTTGTAATGACAGGACAAGTGGAATGGGTTTGAACTGGCAGAGAGGAGATTGAAACTGGATGTTAGGAAGAAGTTGTTTGCAGTGAGGGTGGTGAGACACTGGCACAGGTTTCCCAGGGAGGTTGTGGCTGCTTCCTCCCTGGAGGTGTTCAAGGCCAGGTTGGAGGAGGCCTTGAGTGACCTCTACTAGTGGGAGGTGTCCCTGCCTGTGACAGGGGGTTGGAACTAGATGATTTTTGAGGTCCCTTCCAACCTTACCACGCTATGATTCTATAAGTTGATCCAAATCCAGACCAGCCCTGCACCCATATCCTAGTTCTGCATGTTCAATTGTTCTTCATTCTGAGCACCACTAAATACCTGAGGGAAACTACCACTGTGTCACTTTAATAGAGGTGTTACTCTTAAAACCCAATCCAAAGTCCTTTGAATTTGTGGCAATCTTTTGAATTAAGAATGTAGCTTTTAACTGATTTGCTAAGCAGATGGAGCTTCAGAAGCCAAACTTACAGATGAGAGATGCAACTTATTTCCTAAGCAGCTTCTACTCCCATTGATTTACCAGATTAGGCTGAGCAAGTGCTTTTTAGCTTGGTTCTTACCCAAAATGCAAATTGTCTGAATAATGTTTTTTACAACAAAGTTGGCATAAATGATTTGTAAACAAAGGACAAAAAACTTGAAAACTATGGAGAAAGATAACACTCCTCTTCCCCTCTAGCTTTAAAGATTATTTACTTTTTACCTTTTCACAATTCATGAGAATGCAATTTAATCCTTTATAGTCCTTTCTTTAAAGAAGATTAATTATTTCCATTGCCAAATAAGTTCTTCTAATTAAAAGAAATGATAAGGTGTTCACTAGTGACATCATTCTAGTCAATAAACTAATTAGGGTTGTGGCAAATGAAGGAAAAGCCTTCAACTGATCTTAGGACCATCATTTAGAAAGTTTTAAGGATATGATTTTCATATTCCTTGAAAAAACAAATGGAGTTCTTAGGTGCACTTTTATTCGCTGTTTAGAATGTACAAAAAAAATATTAGTCCTCTGAAATGAGCACAATGCCTCTGGAAAATTCTAGCTGCACTATCTGCATTCCCTTGGTGTATCCTTGCAATTTCATTTTGGTGGAGCATTGAATCTTCCTTTTTTATTGCATTGTTCCCTCTAAAGTTCCATTCCAGTTGAATCAAAATATTTCCAAATAATAGAAGTTATATTTTTTTGTTTCCAGAATAATATTAAAGGAAAAAAAAAAAAGGAAAAAAAAAGAAAGAAAAGTGAATTTCAAGTGATGTTAAGACTTCCATGATTTTCTTTCTTAAAAATACTACAGTCATCATCCTCATTACAGACATAAACACAGTTTTCACAACTTGGCAATGAGTTAAGAAAGTTGTATTAATTCTACTTTGAAAATAGATATTTTTAGAAGTAGGATAGGGTGATGCTTTGCTGGAAACCAAATACACAGTCACTCACCAAGTAAGGTGTCATGATAGGCTTAAGAGGCCGAAATAGGCTTATCCATGTCCTGGTTTGCCCAAACGTGTTTTTCTGCTCTCCCTCTCTCTGTTTTGGGGAGAAGCAACCATGGGAAAGAGGACAAAGAACCTGGAGCCACTGAGTCTGAGAGCCCTGACCCTTTGCAGCCTGTGGTAAACAAGGTACACAGGCTCAGCTTGTGTATGCCTTGTGCAGGGCTGTGTTCTGCCCTAAAAAGGGTAAAGCAAGCCTATGGTTTCACCTGATATGGTCAAGCTTGGCTAACTGTGATTCTGGTTGGCTATTCTGTGTCCAAAGGCACATTAGTCTCAGGCTGTATGGATAAGAGGAGATGAGCAGGGAGCACAATGTGTGCTCTGCAATTTTATCCATGCTCTCTGCCGTTGTATCTGTGTTTTCTACTGCCTCACTGCATCCTGAATTTCCTGGAAACTGCCTCCAACAGCTTACCAGGAACAGGCTCTAAATGCCTCCATGCAATCAGCCTGCACAGCCAGCGTGACACCGTGTTGAGACTGCACATGGCATTGCATCCTACTGCACCTGAAAGCCTCCTGCCAAGACAGGAAGCCCTGGAGACACACAGATCATCCAGAGGAGATCAGGACCAGGTCAGAGCTTGTCTGCCTGCTTTCCCCAGCAGCCTGGCAAGAACCAGAAGTCTCAGCAGATGACAAGAATTCCCTGAAAGCCTTTGGGTGCTGTCTGAAGCTGTAGCCAGCCCTGCCAGTCGGGAGATCACTTGGGAAGACTCCATAACCTCTAACAGTTTTGAGACCACCGACTGCAACCCCTCCCATGTGCCTTGGATACCGTTTGATAGTATTTTGTGAGTAAATCCTTCAAGCCTCTTGTAACTCACCATTGCCTTCTGCCATAAGCAGAAAGGAGCTCCTTGAGGCCATCTAGTGGGCAAATGGAGTATTGACCACAAGCAGTGCACTGACCACAAAGCCTTCTCTGCCAGTTCAGTCGAGTTCAATTCATGCTATATAGATCACTAATTACTGCTAGAGCCTGTTGTAGCCTGTATAAAGTTTCCACGACTGATGCAAAGAACTGACTGCCATTGAAATTAGTGATTGGGGTGGCAAGAGTTTTGAATATTGAATATTAATAACCAAGATTAAATTTTGAAAATATCATCTTGCATTAATTAATTAATTACCCCTCCACTTCATAAGGTTTGCCTTCTCATGTCCTCATGAAAATCTTCCAAAAGCACGCTGAATTGGGAGGCATTTTAAGGTCATTTATACAATCAAACTATGCCAGATAACAACAATGATACATTAAATCATCATAATGGTGAATATCTATTTGATAATTTATGCATCAAAAGATAAATTTCACATTTACTGTTGGGGTTTTCTGCTAACATTTTTGCACTCTGTTTTGAATCATCCAGACAGCAGAGAGAACAACATGCTAAGCTTGCTAAAAGTTCAGGGAATTTGCTGAGCAACAACTGTTTCTAAAAATATTTTATGGTATGTAGCACACTCTTTGACCCACTAACTGACTCCTTGTACCTAAATAAGGTTTTGGAGAGGAAACTAGAACTGTTGCTAGCTGAAGAGGAAGATGCTGCTATTAATCTCTTTAAAAATGCAAGAAGCCAGTTTTTACCATATCAGGCATCTCTTGCATTTTTTGAGTTGCATGCAAGGTTAATTCGGATAACAGGCTGTAGAAAAACAAATTGAGATCTAATTTACTTTCACCTTTATGAAAGAAAATTGCAGTGAGGATCACTCTGCAGGAGAAAAGAATAAATTAAAGACAAGCTGCATTTTGTGGCTTCCCTGGGCCACCTTCTCAGCCACAGTAGTGTGATGCCAGCAGATCTACCAAAGGTTACAGCTGCTCCTCAACTCCAAGGGAAGACATCGCACAGCAACACTCACATTTTAGAATCATAGAACGGTAAGGTTGGAAGGGACCTCAAGGATCATCAAGTTCCAACACCCTGCCATAGGCAGGGACACCTCCCACTAGTACAGGTCACTCAAGGCCTCATCCAACCTGGCCTTGAACACCTCCAGGGAGGGAGCATCCACAACCTCCTTGGGCAACCTGTGCCAGTGCCTCACCGTTTTGTTGGCTGTTTCAGAAAATGAGGAGGAACAGAAGTTGTCTCTTCAGCTAAGCCCATTTTCCTCCATGCTCCTCAGTTTTGCATTGCATTTTTCTTTCCTGCTCCAATAATTCTTTAAAACATTTTTACTGTTCCTATTGAACTTGCAGGAGCCCACGGTGACTTTTCTGAAGCTGTTAACTGTTGCTTGCAAGGTTATTTTTCCTTACATGGACTGATATCTGAAGTATCAGCCTGGATTATTTGCCTTATTTATGAGGCAACAGTGGACAACATAGCCTTTGAGAATATACAGCTCCCCTGGAATGCTGTCAGTGAATGTCCTTCTCCTTTTTTATTGGTTTTCCTTTTTTTTCTCCAACTTGAAGTCACAGCTCAATTTTGACCCTTTCTGTACCTTGATTAATATTGGACCATGGGTTTTTTAATTCCTTCTTCCTGTTTGCTCACTGTCACTCCTTTGTCTCCTCTTATTCACAATGTCTCATGTCTTTATGTACAGTCTCCCTAACCCACTGACAAAAACCTGTCACCTCTGTCCTCAGAAGCTACAACCTTTAATTCAGTCTAATCGAGTTTCCACTGACACAGCAGAACTCCTCTCATTTCTGACAGTTCCCAGCCCAATCCCTGTTGTGTCTCAATTTCCTATTTTATTTTTACTTTGGAGGGGAAGTGCAGGGACCTCACATGCAGAGAGAGAGAAGATTAGCTGGGATTTACATGCCAGAGTTCAGACATCATTCTCAAAATATTCAGCCAGTTGGGACTTAACTTTGGAAGAATATGAATTTCTTTGAATTAAACTGTGAGGCTTCTCAAGAACTGCAAGGCTTTTGTCACTCAGCCGAGTGGATTTGTTGTTAAGTCCCAAGTAAACTTCAGCAAGATTCATATATATTTCTTTTGTCTTTCCAACTCAAGCAACTTTGATCTAGTAAACTTTCTGAGTGGCAGTTGACCATGTAACAAATCCCAGGTGGTAACACTTTAATTTAAATATAGAGACCCTCTTTTCTGCCTGGTTTTAGGGATTTTTGGGGCGTGTTTGTTTTTGTTTGTGGCCTTTTTACTTTTTTCAATAATACCAGCAGTGGAAGAGCAGATTTATTTCTGTCCTCAGCCCCAAAGAATACAAAGCCACATCTCTCGACCCTCAGACTGCCCTGACAGAGTTTATTGTGTAACCTGTAATGAAAAAGATGCTTCCTCAGGGATCAGTACTGCGACTGGTGCTGTCTAACACCCCATGCACAGTAGGATCAAGTGCAGCCCCTGCAAGTGTGCCAGTGACACCAAATTGTGGTGTGCTCAGCATGCTGGAGGGAAATGATGCCACCCTCTTGCAGAGGCACCTCACCAGGCTTAAGATGTGGGCACATGTAAGTTCAACAAGGTCAAAGTGCAAGGTCCTGCACATTGCCAGCCAGAGGCTCCATGTATGTATCAGTGCCCCTTTGTGCTGGGTATCGCACGAGCACAGCACACTACCGCCTGAGCCAGAATCACAGGAATAAACAGGGGAAAAGCACTGCCACTGCAGCATGTAGGAGGCAGAGCTCTGAATGAGCAGGGAGTAAAGTGGAAAGGTTTTGTGCCAGAATGACTCTGGGCTTGCTCCAAAGGATCGTGAACCTCTCAGCAAACTCTCAGGCCCGTGAGTTCTATGTAGTTCCAGGTGCTGTAATGAATGTTTCACAGAGAGATAATTAACCCCGCTCACCCTAAAGCTCCACAGTGCTGTTGCTTTCCAGCACAATTTGTCCATGACACCATGGTAGAATGCAGAGCCAGCTTTATTATTTCAGTTTGTTCTGTTCCTTTTTACTGCTACTGCTCTCTGAGGTTAATTGTATTCCCTGTGCTGATGCACAGTGGTATCTATACATAGACATCACTATATGGATTCTTTCTTTCCTTTCTCTTTTTTTTCCCCCACCATTCTTAATCGATAAAGAGTTCAAATACTATGCAGCCTTCTCAATAAAATGCCAGGAGCCATCCAGTGAAGTGGAAGAGGGCAAGTGTAAAGGAGCAAACCCTTGACCCTCTCTGACTCAGCCCACTATTCTCTTGGTTTAGAAGAGTATTCAAAGCAGCTGAAAGAAAAGACACAAAATCACCCAAATGAAAACCTATTCCTCATAAAAGGTGAGAAGTAGTAAATGGCAGCATGTACCATTGCCCTGGTTTCTACATCTCAGCCTGCTTCCAGACTGAAGTCCAAGATTCAGCTAAGGTCATTCCTTCCTTCTTCAGACTCTGTAGTTCATGTTCACATCATAACCATTTGGGAGACCAGATCAGTGGAAGACTCATCATGGGTTTTGGAGATATTTCCGCCCTGGGATAGGCTTCAGCCCCTGTGATTACATCCACACCAGTAGCAGCACACAAACTTCATCTTTCTATGTCCCGACTCATCCTGCAACCAGAAGTATATGAAGGAAGAGAAAGAACAAGACAGGTCCCTTGTAGATGTGATCCTCTTACACCAGCTAAGTTTTAAGGTGGAGACTAGGGTTCATCAAATGCTAATGTAACACTTCTGCTGATTCTACTGTCTTCTTGCACTCCTCTCATGAATGTATACATGACCACAGTACTCAAGATGTAAGGGAATCGGTGGTGCCTTTCAAGATCAAGAGTCTTCACAGAGAATGAGTCACAAAGTCACCACGTCTACAGCAGTTCACAACCAGCTAAGAGGAGGACAGAACTATGTCTTTTACCACTTCAAAGAACAAGACAAGAGCTCTGTCTTGAACAGCAGTCTGTCCACCTGGCTGTTCACAGCACTTGTGTCACACAGTGTCCCTGAGCTTCAGACACGACATCCTGAAAATCTGTGGCTCCGGCAGGTGAAAGCAGTCAGTCTCTTACTTTCTGTGAATTGCTTTCTCATGGGTCCACAAAACAGGCACAAAGACAACCAAGTTCATAAACCAGCACACAATGCCACATAGAAAGTAAAAAAACTGTAAAGATTATGGCAGAGTCACTTCAGCACAGGGAGAGACTGCTACAGCACTTGTGCTCAGCCATTTAGGTCAAGAAAAAACATCTCCTGTTAGGTGCATTGTGAGAAACGTATCTCAGTCTCTAATAAAACTGTCATTAGGGTCTGATGGAGCATAAATGGACTGTCAGACTATTCTAGCCTGATAGCTCTTGCAGTGTATTTCCAAGACAATAATTTAGCACCGCTCACCATTAGCAAGTACCTTGGATTTGTATTTTTTATTTCATTTTGTGAGGGAAAAGGTTATTGCAATTTAACAGAGATACGTAGCACATTCATGGTGGTAAGAAGGGAAGGAGAATATCAGATGATTCATTTCACACTGAAAACAATCCATGATCAAAGCAAGCACCCACCTTTGCTCTCTTTCAGATGGTCAAACTCCTTTGTATTCAAACAGTTAATACTGAACTTGAACAAGTTTCTCCTTAGTTAAAAGTTTAGATGTGAGGAACGGATCAAGATAGATGGTTTCTTTCTCTGTAAGCTATTGATTAATGGATTGTACTAAATGGTGTGACATGCCCTTTAAATGGAATTTACAAGTAATATATCGGATAGCAGCTGCATTATTAATGATTTTGATACCTGGTATTTGTGTCTTCCTACTCTGAACCCTCTTTATTTATCCTGCTGAAGGTGGAGGGTAAAATCTGCTAGATCCCAGCACGCTGGGCTTTGTTCTTGCAATCACTTCTATTCCTAGGCTTATTCTTATTATTCACATTACATCTAGCCTGACACTTTTCCTGCCCATACACCAGGAAGGAATAAAAGATGGCCAGGAAAGAATAAAAAATTTCCTTTACAAAAGGATTGCTGAAGCCATTACATAAATATATTTTTGTAAGAACTGAAGATGGTTGGAGAGCTCTTTCTCATCATTACTGAAAGATGTTTACAGTTCCACATGAAAGCAAACAGAGAGAATATTTTTTTTCCATTCCAAACTTTCTCTGCTTATATTTCCTGCACTTTGAGAGGAAGCCTGCACTACAAATGTACTGCTGTGTTTACCAAGAGGTAGACTTATGCATGAAAGACTGAAATGAAGACTAAAGAGAAATTAAAATCTAATTAAGCGAGAAGGCAGACTCAAACAATATTGTTCAGTTCATATTTTTCAGTCTTTCAAGAAGCAAAGAACCACGAACTCCGAGAAAGAGAGGGATAATTGACAGAAAACAAAGACACTGAAGAAAATACGTGTTTAATCTTCACCAACGAAGGCATCAGGGAAACATTTATTTCAGACCTTTTCTTTTCATAACAATCAAGGAAAGATGCTGTTAGCAGCTAAGATGTTAGAAGACAAAATTTACAATTAAACTAACAAACTAAACAACAATGAATCATCAGAATCTGGTGGAACTGCTGAGGAAACTTCCGAATGAAGTAACTGGCCAAAAGCATGAGTGACACAAGATATTTTGCTGTCACTCCATCAAAACCAAGGACCTATTCTGCTACTAAAAATAACACCTAGCAATTCTGCTGAATACTGACTGATACCAGATATTGAAATCTGTCTTTGTTTAAAGAGCTCAGAACGATCCCAGGAATGACAGATTAGAGCTGCCGTCATCTCAAAGCATCCTAATATCAGCATATGTATCCAGATGCACAGGATGTGATAAATTGGAGGAAATTCAGCAGTCACACTCTTCAGGGAGCTGAGAACTTGTATAAATACTTTACCTAGTTTCTGAACAAATCTTGTGTCTTCCAGAATTAAAGAATGGAAAGCAGATTCCATAAGCGATGGTCTGAAATCCTGGGCTGCAGCAAGAGGAGTGTGGGCAGCAGGGCAAGGGAGGGGATTCTGTCCCTTTGCTCTGCTCTCCTCAGACCCCACCTGGAGTCCTGTGTGCAGTTCTGGAGTCCTTAGCACAGGAAGGACATGGAACTGTTAGAGCGGGTCCAGAGGAGGCCACGAAGATGATCAGAGGGTTGCAGCAGCTCTGCTCTGAGGACAGGTTACAAGAAGAGCCTGGAGAAGAGAAGGTTTCCAGGAGACCTTAGAGTAGTCTTCCAATATCTGAAGGGGCCTACAGGAAGGCTGGGGAGGGACTATTGACAAGGTCTTGTAATGCTAGGATGAGGGGCAGTGGGTTTAAACTGGCAGAGGGAAGATTGAAACTGGATGTTAGGAGGAAGTTGTTTGCAGTGAGGGTGGTGAGACACTGGTACAGGTTGCCCAGGGAGGTTGTGGAGCACAGAATCACCCAATGTGATTGAAGGTCATATTGGGTGATTCTGTGCTCCATAACCTCCCTGGAGGTGTTCAAGGCCAGGTTGGACAAGGTCTTGAGTGATCTGTACTAGGGGGAGGTGTCCCTGCCTATGGCAGGGGGTTGGAACTTGATGAGCTTTGAGGTCCCTTCCAACCTTACCATTCTGTGATTCTATGATCCTATGAAATAATCACAACACTCTGTGTTGCAATTTTCCATGAGGTCCCAGACTGTCATTGAGTCACAATCTCAATTCAGTTACATTCCCAGGGTTCAATCCTGCTGGACTGAGGGAACTGTGGGCACAAACTCAGGGAGCTACATCCAAAGACAGACACTGTATTTGGGAAGTCAGGAATGTTACATGTTCAGCTTTGCAGCAGTGAGCTAGGAACTCCGATCCCTTGAGCCAGTCTAGGTGGCAATTTTGTCTCAGCATGGATGTTGCTTGAAACTCAGGCACTAGATGAAGAAGCCAGACAAGGCTCATTCTTTTACTAGCAGCAAATTCTTCTTCACCTCCCCACGCCCTCCAGAAAATTAGTTTCTCGGGGGAAGTATTTTTTAAGACAGAAATAGGAAGTGTTATTGAACAGCAGATACGGCGGTTTTTTACTCCTGCCAATCTCCCTGTAATGTTCCTCCTGTTTTTCCAACAGGGAAAAGGATAGTGAGGAGAAAGTGGAAATAATAATTACCATTGATGACCAGTTAGTGTGAAAGTGTGGGTGTGCTCTCTGCTGAGCATGTCAGTGTGCAAGCTTACATTCTATGCAACAATTACATCGTTCTGCGTCTTGCCATGGTGCGACATACAAAATCTCAGTATGTCAAAAGATCTCTAGAAGAAGAATTAATATTGAATGGGGCTGTAAACTCTTTGAATACTGAAGTAAAAATAGCTACAATTCAATAGTCACCAAAGTAATTGCAGGAACAATTGCTGCATTCCAAGAATAAATACTACTCACAAGTATNCTACTGCTTTTACAAATTAAGCTAGAGAAGCTATATTTTTCTCAATCAGTGCTTTAGCCTCCAAGCTCTGCTTTAACAACGCTCCACTGAAGGCAATGGTGACCAGCTCCATGAGCTTTACTGAAACTCTTCACATATTGCATAGCATTGCAAGTGAAAGCAGCTCCGCAGCTAAGATCAGCTTTTAATACTAACTGGATTCTCAGGTGCTTCCATGCAAAAGCTGATTTTTTCCTGAATCTATTTATTGATTGCAATGTATTGAATTTTCTTAAAGTTGAGATTAGTTTGGCCTTTATTTTTGCATCATTAAGCAGGTTTGGGTTTTTCCTCCTGTTTAACACGGTTTGATGCTACTTTCCACAGCATTGGAGGTGTCCTTCACGTTTCAGTTTAATGTCAAACTACCTGAGACGCTGGCTATATTTAGGTGCACTAAACTTCATCTGTCAGAAATATATACAACATCACAGTCCAAATGAAGTGCCATTCTCAAAACAACAGTGTGCATGGACAGGAACATCTCCCACCTGACCAGGTTGCTCAAAGCCTCATCCAGCTCATCTTAAGCACTTCCATGGATGAGGTGCACATAACTTCTCTTGGCAACCTGTTCCAATGTCTCATCACCCTCATAGTAAAGTTCTTCCTAATATCTAATCTAAATCTATCCTGCTTTTGTTTAAACAAAACAAGCAAGCAAGCAAACAAACAAACAAAACAAACAGAAAAAAAATCCCCCCCACAAAACCAGGAAGCAAAAAATGGTTCTTCTGTGTATGCCCTAAGGGATGGGAGATATCTTACCAGTTTCATCCATGAACTGAAACCATTTAAGATGTGCCGTATGCTCCAGTTGCTTTACACCCAGAGCTGAGGAATACTGAACATCAGTATTGCACACACAGTGATCTTCACTCCAGTGACAGGGAAGTAATCAAGGGAGATGGTCCACTGGAGGGCAGGCCCCAGAGGGAGAAGGGAAGAGTCAGAGAAGGAGCACAGGGCCATGCCCTACACCATCCCTCATCATTGCAGCCACCTCACAGGAGACAACACTGTTGGTAATTTCTTTAGAAGCTGACTAATTTCTTTAGAAGTTCTCTTTAGTCCTTCCTTTTCTGAGTTGCATCTCTATTAAAATGTGATAAATGAATTCTGCCATTCCCAGTTAAAGCCTGTCCTCTTAGTGAAACAAAGATGAGTCATGCTGGCTAGGACAGAAGATAGAGATTATTGCACTGGGGCCAGGGGAAGTATCTCACGTGCCAACTGAAGACCTGCTCTATCAGCAGTAGAGATAAGTTCTTCCAGCCTTCCACTGCTCTAGGAAACTCTGGGAAGAGAGTAAGAGGTAGGGAGAATGCATGTTCACTAGCGAAAATATTCTATAGTCACTGCCTAACGCTTTACTACGTGTGATTGACCAGGAGCAATGAAAATAAGGGGCCTCATACTGACACCAGATTTCAGTACTGCACAGGTCTCCTTTCTTTCAGTTCCCAGGTATAGCCATGCAATAACCCCTGTGTGTAATGTCTCTTAGCACTACCCAAAGCTGTATGCAGCAGCATAAGTGTCACCCTTGCCAGTTCACTGATACCTGACTGCTCCGGCACTGCAGAAACAGCAAGCTGGAGTGTTGCAGCCGAGACTCCAACCTCCCTCGCTGCAGTGAGTAGCTGATTCCTGGAGGACAACTTACTCCCTCTCTGTGCATTGTGTGCATAGTTTTGATGAGGGATACAGCAGATAAGGGGATGCCCTTTGCATTTTTGAAGGTATAAAGGAGTAACAGTATTAAAACCTAGACAGCAAGAGGTGACGTTCTTACTATAACTCAGCCTAAAACATCAACAAAGCACCATGAAAAACTCTGTTAAAATGAAAGAGGAAAGCAGAGTTTATCCTGTATTAGGATTGTCTCTTCTACCTCTCACCCTGTGTCTTGCAATAAATGGATATTTATGCCTGAAACATCAATTTCTACTCTCCTTCCTCCACTTGCACACACACAAGTGCATTTCTGACTTCCATCACACAGACTCACACACACACACTCTGCTGACTTCTCCCAGGCATTTCATTTCTGGCAAGCAGCTTACAGGTCATAAT
Organism: Eubucco bourcierii; assembly: GCA_013396675.1. Taxonomy (NCBI): domain Eukaryota; kingdom Metazoa; phylum Chordata; class Aves; order Piciformes; family Ramphastidae; genus Eubucco; species Eubucco bourcierii. The sequence goes on from VWZE01000072.1 coordinate 79,130, forward strand.
GAATCTGAGAATTTGACTGATTTTTGTTTTAGCACTTTGCCCTCTTAAACACTGACGGAACCTCAGAGCCTCCGCTACTTTTCACAGCCAGCTAAGCGTTGCATTGATGTCTTGCCAGCTACATTTGAATTCAGACTTGTGCAAGACAGAAGCATCTTGTAGATGTGTTGGATTTTAATTAACTAAGGAAAAAAATGAGAAATACGAGTAACCTGAGAAACTAATTGCTTATGTTACCCACCCTAACCTAAGTTAGTGTCAGCATAAATAAAACAACCCTCTTTCCTCCCATAATCACTACCCCCTCCCCCTCATTTTTTTCTCAGAACAACTACTAGCTGAGGTTAGAATTAAAACAAAACAACATGCTTCTATTTTTATTGCTTAAATTTATATGCTATATTTCATCTATATTGGACAGACAGCCACCTCAGGGAAAGTTCTTGGTATTTTCCACTGTTCTGCTGTGTGCTAGGTGAGAGAAAATTAAATTAACACCAAACGTCGTCCATGCTTCAGTAATGACCATTCCTCACACAGCCCTTCCCACTCCTCAGACTGCACAGGCTCATTTGGTGCTTCTGCACTGCCTGCAGCAGGCAGGACCACTAGAGTGTGTTATGAAAGTATACTCAGGCAGACTCCCAGAGTGGAGTCTGCCCAGGAAATCTGGAACTGTAGCAAATTTCTGGTAGAATTAACATTGGTGTCTTCAATCAAGAGATCAAATGACCTTTGAAAAAATGTCAAAGGGACAAAAAATCCCAAATTACCAATACTACTGTTGTGTCCCTGCTTTCTGAACTGCCCAGTGCTTTGATTTTTGTTTTGGTTTGGTTTGGTTTTATTGTTTGTTTGGTTTGGGGGTTTGGTGTGGGTTTGTTTTGGGTTTTTTTTTTTTNAGCAGAGATAGACACAACAGACAGGAATAGTTACAGACATAGACAAGTTAAAGGGAATACAGAAACACAACTCCCCTCCCAGAAATCAGAGACCCCACGAAGGGCTCCCAACCACTCTTCCACCTTCCTCCCACACCTCTACCTTACCCCAGAGCCTGCCTTACGTGCAAGGTGAGTTTGGAGGATCAGCCAGGGGGGCTGGAAGCAGAGTGGTTAGTTAGGTTACTCAGCAGAGAGGAGAAGGCAAAAAGCTAGAGAGACGGAGACTCTCCGAGCCTGTGTTTTATCTGTGTTTGTGTTCTTGTTCTTATACATCTCAGCAAGCTTATGAGTGAAGCAGACATCACCACTGTTTGCTTTTCACAGACTGTAATATATTTCTTTTCATTAAAAGATTCCAATCAGCCTCAAACCAGCACAAAGCCAAAACAATCTTTGCCTTCTACAAGGGGATCAGCACATGCAAAGATCAGATGAGGTGTCTGTGAGAGAGCATGGCTTGGGTGGGTGATTCACTAAGCAATAGAAAGAAAAAGGAAGAAGAAATTGTGAAAGCAAATATCACTGATAGTCTCAAAGATGTCTCTCAATCTATATTTCCATCCCTGTCCTTGCATTTATCATCTGGACATCTGCTTCACTGAGGAAAGAGTAATTGTGTATGCTTTGAAGAGTAACTGCAGAGATTGTTGAGGACTGTGTAGAGTTCAAGCTGTCCCAAACATTCAGGAGAGCTTTCCCACACCACACCCAAACTGGCTGGCTGCTGGCTGGCTGAACCAGGGTCACAGAGCAGCAATCTCATTGCTGCCATCTGTAGAAGTATAGACATGGCTAGTGAGTCCTAGGGAATGCAAGGTGTAGGAACATCTGAGCAAGTCAGCTGTGTAAATGATATGCAAAACCGAGACCAGAAAGGCCACAATTCATTTAAAGAAAGAGGGGGAGGTATCAGATGGGAGGAGGTTGCTAGCACTAGGACAATTTATCTGGTTTACAGCCTTCTCTCAGGTATGCCCTTGAAATAAGTAAGCAGCAGACAAATTGCTCCAATGTCTTACCTGCGGTACTCAGCTGTGAAGTAGAGGCCATGGGTGACAATGCTCTGATGGTTTCAGTGAAAGGTTTAACACAATTACCTTCCTCTTCCAAGTGAATATCCTAATCACTGGGCTGTAGGAGATCTCTATCTCCAAATCTGTTCTAGATGGTATGAGAGAATTATTGCTTCAGTTTACTAATTCCCCAGTTGCTGAGCTGTCCACAATTTCAAATTTTCTTCCATGCTCACTTTATACAGTGCTATACAACAGGAGCTCTTGATAGAGCTTTTTGTGTATTTGCATGCTCCTAATTGAGGTTTGTGTGCTCACATTTGCCAGAAGAGTCTGAAGAAAGAGGGAGGTAACACTTTATCCCAAGGTATTCTCAAACTTGCACATGTCCCATTCAAAAAGGAGCTGCACTCAGAGGTGTTAAAAGGTTGCTGGCTTCTGAGTGCATTCGGGAAGTTTGCAACTGAGGGCTGCTGTTTGATCTCTTCTTGATATGTCCTTTCTGCCTTTAACAAAAGCAAAACTATGCTAAGAATCCAGGGAGCTGATCTGCGAATTTTCTGTACACTGCTGCCTCTGTTAAATCTCCACAGGTTAAACCTCCAGATCTGTAATTTTAGGTTCTCTCCTCATATTAACATTCACAGGAATATGGCATAACCTACTACTCATGTTTTCATTTAATAGTTTCACTCTGTTAAAAAGATTTCACCTAAAAGATGTATATCCAGAGAAAAACTACAGAGAAATCCATTTTTCTGTCTCAGGAGGATGAAGATCCCAGAAAATTATGACAGAATATGAGTCAGTACTCCAGAGTGGCTGAATATTTCAAATCTGGTTGCTGAAAGGCAGGTGCAATTCCCTTCATTCAGAAGAGAACCTGTGCACTATATTTGAGCTGTGTGTTTTGATTGTGTCATCAGCTGCACAGAAAAATAATTGAAGAGAGGTAGAAATGAATATTTTTGAACCAAGTTTTTTACAAATAATTCCATGCAAGAATTTGAGAATTGTTTTGACCACTTAACACAGTGGTCAAGAATATGCAGGCTCTGCATCTCTTCATCTTTCCTTCCAATTCTCCCACCCTGTGGCAAGAGACTTGCCTCACTGAGACGGCATAAAGGGGCTGTATAAAATGCTGATGAGCAGAAAACTCTCCCATGGGCAGGAAAGTCTCTTTCAGTGCCAGCCATCTCAAGTTGATTCTTATTCTGCCTCCACTAGCCTGGGAGATATCCCTGGGACAGAGGCTGTGACAGAGAGGAGCTATGCTAAGCATTTTGTTAGCACAGAGTCCATTAAAGGATTTCACCTGAACAGTGGAATTAGAGCAACCCAGGTGAATGACATCTAAATTTGGGCTGGCCCTGCTCATAAGGGAAATGTAAATTGCAGTAAGGTTACAGAGGGTAGGTGATGTGAGTATGCTTTAATGTGTCAAAGCAAATCCCTTGATTTCAATTTTTCTTTGCCCAGAACTTCCATCAGTATTTATAAGTAATTCCAATTTTCTTCTAAATTATTGTTACCAATATTGTCCCACCACTTCTGTTCTGCCTCCCTCTGTTTTCTTGGGGCAAGATAACCTTGAGTGGGTGTGGGAACAGAGAATAGGCAGCAAATTAAAACACAGTTGCAAAGAAAAAAAGGGGAAAAGAAACCCCAACAAACAAACACCCAACATTTTCTGCTATATACTCTTATTCTGAAGATGCCTGTGTAGTCAAGAATTACTAGAAATGTGGTACAGATTGTGAGTGGGAAAAAACCTTTTCATATGTGTATAAAGGTGTATATATTTGTGTACATACATACACATGAGAGTGTGTATGTGCATTTATACTCTAACAAAGCACTAATTGCAACCATTCTGATTAGGCGTCCAACCCATGGCCGGTCCCATTCCAGGGCAGGCTGCAGCTATTACCACCCTGAAAAATTACTGTTGCCACAACCACTAACACATTTTTCCAATTAGATTGAGGGAGGAAATGAGACATTTCTCTTTGTTAATGCCTTTCTCTTCCTCTCTTTGCCCATCCATTTTATGCTTCCTGATGGTGCTCAGGAGGCCCTTGGGCTCCCTCCAGCACACTTCCTGCTTCCACCCAGCAGAAATAAACTGTTACCACTTTGTTTGAAATGATTCCTGAGAAGTCTGATTCCTCTCACCAAAATGTGAATAATTGTAGTATTTGACTCTCGGCTCCCTCCTCAGGGATCCTTCCGAGTTAAACAGTTATTGAATTTATCCTGACAGGGATTGCCAAAGAAAACTTTATTTGAAGGACAGAGAGGGGAACAAACTATTTGCTGAACTGAAAAAAAAAGAAAAAAGTTTGAAATACTATAAAGGGAAAGAAAAAGTCCCATAACGGAAGGTGGAAATCTGGGACAGACAAATCAGGCCATAAAATGTAAGATCAACACAGCAGTGGGAAGCAGGAAAGCATACCCTGGGCCAAACATACCAAGGCAGGCTATTACACACACTGACCTCAGATATCATATACAACATGCATCTGCAAGCCACCTCATACTTCAAAGTCCCACCTTACACTGAGCTCAACAAGTCTATGCTATAAGAGGGCCTGAGTCAACACCATTAAGTATTCAGTGTATGAATCTAAGACAGACATCTTCAGTCCCATGTATCCAGTCTTTAATTCACTAAGACCACTGCCTTTCAAGTTTTAAACACCAAAACCGTGGTTCTGAGTCAGAAAAATGAGGTCATCTTAACGTATCTGAGTAGTGTATGCCAGTGAAGAGGCAGAAGCAGCACAGGTCCAAGCAACTGTCAGGTCCATGAACTGCCAGGTACTAACAGGGCTCCTTGAAAAACAGTAAAGTGTAAGTACTAGTGAGCTTCAGCAAAGCAAGTGCCTTTAAATGTCACTCTCACAAGTGCAAATCTCAGACACAGTTTTCACCTCTTCTGGTTTCCATCCGAACAAGATGAACACAAGCACTTGAGAGAAAGTTGTTCTCCAGGTGTTCCAGAAACAGTTGTCTGTAAAAGGTGGCAAAGATTTTACAACAAAGCCTACGTGCCTTTAAATTTTTAGCTTAGCAGTGAAATTGGTAGGTGGCCCCCTACACTGAGCAGCAATGTCACACTTTGGCTTGCACATAAACTGAGCGTCACCTGCTAGTAGTAATGATGCAGTAGAAAAAGCAGAGGATTCCTTCCAACTGAAACATTCTATTCCATTCCATAGAATCATAGAACCAACCAGGTTGGAAGAGACTCATTCAGATCATCCAGTCCAACCTATCGCCCAGCCCTATCCAAGCAACCAGACCATGGCACTAAAAGCCCCATTCAATCCTTTCTTGAACACCTCCAGGGACAGCGACTCCACCACCTCCCTGGGCAGCCCATTCCAATGCCAATCACTCCCTCTGGCAAGAACTTCCTCCTAACATCCAGCCTATGCCTCCCCTCGCACAACTTGAGACTGTGTCCTCTTGTTCTGTTGCTGGTTGCCTGGCGGAAGAGCCCAACCCCACCTGGCTACAACCTCCTTTCAGGTTGTTGTAGACAGCAATGAGGTCTGCCCTGAGCCTCCTCTTCTGCAGGCTGCACACCCCCAGCTCCCTCAGCCTCTCCTCACAAGGCTGTGCTCCAGGCCCCTCACCAGCTTCATTGCCCTTCTCTGGACATGTTCCAGTATCTCAACATCTCTCTTGAATTGAGGGGCCCAGAACCGGACACAGTGCTCAAGGTATGCCCAAGCTGTTATTCCATTCCATTCCATTCCATTCCATTCCATTCCATTCCATTCCATTCCATTCCATTCCATTCCATATTTTTTCTCATGAGCTGATCAAACAACAGCAAATAACACACAGCACAAGACTTTCAGACTTATCTCAGAATCCCACCTTTCAAAGTGTTTCCTCACAGTTATAAAATGTGCATGTATGCAGCAGCAGGCTGCAAGGCTTTTCTCTGGTTTTGTAGGAACACCATGATCCTTACAGACATTACCATGGTAGCAGTGAATAAACAGCAGATACCTTCTTAACTCAGCTACTTCAGATCTTCATTACCACAGACTCTGAAGGGCTCACAAACTGACTGAAGTACATATCATCATATTTCTCTAGTGATAAAAAGAAACTCTATAATCACCCTGGAACTTAAGCTAACAAGAGGGAAACGATGCAATGTCACACATGGGCCCTGCCACTTGCCCTATTCTATGTACTAGAATATCAGAGGTCCCACTCATAGCCCATCTGGAAGCATTCACAAGAACCCCGACCAGTAACAGCTACTGCCTGCATTGGCAGTCATGCACTTTGTGTAGTGAGAACTTTCTGGAGTCCTGTGTGCAGCCCCCAGCACAGAAAGGACATTGAACTGTTGGAGTGGGCACAGAGGAGGCCATGAAGATGCTCAGAGGGCTGTAGCAGCTCTGGTGTGAGGACAGGCTGAGAGAGTTGAGGCTCTGCAGCCTGGAGAAGAAAAGGCTTCCAGGAGACCTTAGAGTAGCCTTCCAGGATCTGAAGCGGGCTACAGGAAGGCTGGGGAGGGACTACTGACAAGGTCTTGCAATGACAGGACAAGGGGCAATGGGTTTGAAGTGGCAGAGGGGAGATTGAAACTGGATGTTAGGAGGAAGTTGTTTGCAGTGAGGGTGGTGAGACACTGGCACAGGTTGCCCAGGGAGGTTGTGGAGCACAGAATCACCCAATGTGATCAAGATCACACTGGGTGATTCTGTGCTCCACAACCTCCCTGGAGGTGTTCAAGGCCAGGTTGGACAAGACCTTGAGTGATCTGTGCTAATGGGAGGTGTCCATCCTATGGCAGGGGTTTGGAGCTAGATGATCTTTGAGGTCCCTTCCAACCTTACCATTCTATGAGTCTATGGTATACCCACATTTATCAGATGGAATTACCTCAGTCATTTGGAATAATATCATAACACAGCAATACCAGAGAACCAGTGTCTCTTACTCTGACAATAAATGCTTTGGCTGTTATGTGGCAGCAGGAGATGATCATCTGCCTCAAATACATTATTTCCTCAGTCCATTCTCATTATCTCTCAGCTCCTGATATCATTAAAGCTCTCTTCACGGTGAAAGTCCTCGTGAAGTGCCTGTGGGAGACAGAGATGCATAAAGGGCATGGTGACAGAGAGGGGGAAAGGCATTGTTTCATATGCCAGCAGGGAAATTTTTCAGTCATGTAGGCCCACATGTGGTAAATGTTACTATAAAAGTCCCTTTCAATCAATAATTAATTTTCCAAATGCAAGCATGTTCTCTCCTCACAAGAAAAAAAGGCACTGTACACACAGGGAAGCTCATGCCTACTCAAAGCTTCTGCTTTACCACCCTTGCACATCACAGCCACCAAATTCTCTTGTAGTAGCACCCTTCAAACAAATGTCTCTCTGTGCATCAGTTGTCTTGGTGTACATACAGGAGAATCTCAGCCAGCTGTTAGCCATGGAGGGCATGTGTCACGTTGGGCAGGCATATAAACACTTCCCCATTCATCACCATGTTTACCAACTTGCTCTCATGTAATTCTCCAAAAACAAATGTTCAAGATGTGCCTGGGTAATTGCTGTGTATAGTCAAGAAAGAAAACCCTCAGAAACAGCAAATGTTAGCCTCTGTGCAGGCTTGAAAACATAGCTACCATCAGTAAATGTTGCTAGTGATTCCAGAAATAAAAGAAAGGAAATAAATATGGTATTTAATGAGCATTTTCACTTGTATTAAAGTATAGCAATGCAGATACTGAGCACGGAGATGCATGTGAGACAAAGCACCAGCCTGCAAGCTCATGGCAGAAACCACATGGGGTTTCTGACTTTGATGGGAAGTAATCAATGTTTGGCAGCTTTGGCCAAATATTCAAGTATTATGGTAATTGCTTCACAGTCTCCTGGTCAATCTACCACAAGAGTGTCTTTGGAATCACAGAGTCCTAGAGTTGAAGCAGCAGGGTTCATGTTAAGTCAAAATTTACTTTCACAGCTTCTAGCCAGAGAGATTCTCATTCGCGCACCCAAGATTCAACTCCCTACCAATAAAAAGTAATACAATGCATCTTCAAAATGCTAAAACCCAGGGGAGAATTCCACCCAGTAGACCCTCAGCACCTTTAAAGCACATAAAAACTTCCCTGACAGACTGCATGGCTTCAGCTAGTGTTTTAAGAGTCATCCTCCTGTCCCAATGCTAAGGAAACCATTGTCCAGTTATAAAGGGTCAGGCTTCATGACACTTGTCTTGAGTTCAGTAGTCTAACCTACAGTTTCAAGTTGCTTTATGTGAAGCACCTATGTGTCCTGTGGGTTGTTCAGTATGAAGCAACATGGGGTCAAGTCTTCTCAGCAGTAGTCCACGCCTCCTCCCAAAATGATGAACTAGAGCATGGCCAAGCCTCTTCCCTTGCAAAGAGATGGAGTTGAGATGAGGTGAGATGAAGTGATGGAGAACTGTGATGGGAACTGGAGGCAAGAAGGCCAAGGCTTGCTGTTCCTCCAGTCCCATCAGGCCACAGACTGCTTGACAGAGTACACATCCTTTAGAGAAATAAAAACATTTATACATTCTCTATCAACATTTGATGAAACTGCAAATACAGGCCTTTCATGCTTGATAAAACTGTACAAATATGGGCTCCACAACCTCCCTGGAGGCGTTCAAGGCCAGGGTGGAGGAGGCCTTGAGTGAGCTGTACTAGTGGGAGGTGTCCCTGCCTATGGCAGGGGGTTGGAGCTAGATGATCTTTGAGGTCACTTCCAGCCTTACCATTCTATGATTCTATGACTATCTCAGGAGCAGCCTTTCTTTGGATATCCAATTGCCTCAATATTCATCAACAGCGAGAAGTGGAGTACATAAACTAATACATCACCATGATTTTGTGACCCAGCAGCTTTGACTGGGGCTGCATTTAACAGCCTCCCTACCTCAGCATTTTCCTAATGTGCTCATCACTGTGACATGGAGTGCATTTTCAGCTTGCTGCATTGCTGTGTAGGGGGCACATTCCCTGTTATGAAAGTCATGCTGACATTTATGGGTTTGCATTGAGTGGAATAATCAGGCACATTATTAGCCAAATCCCAGTCAGGACATAACAGGAGAACAAATCTGACTCTCTCATCTTGCAGTCTTCAACTGTCTGGGGATTCATTTATTTCTCCTGAACCTAAGTTGAAGCACAAGCAGCTTGTAACAAAAACAGTTTGCAAAGTAATGACCCAGTCTCTCCTTTTTCAATTTTTGGAACAATTGTAAGTGCAAGTGAATGTTGTTTCCCACCTCTTTTGGCAAAGCATGGCACTACAAATCATAACTTTCCCACTCCCGTTCTAAGCATTCTTGTAGGCTTCTGGCAACAGAAATAAGAATCCTAAGGCTCTCTACATAATTTCTCACAGTGTCAAAGGAACGTTAACAGAGACAGCAATCATAATGGACTACAGAAATCGTAATGGACTATTCTTTTTCCAGCTGTGCTGGAAGCATATGTACTCTCTTGATGCATTAACAGTGGAGTATGAGGACACAAAAGAAATGCACAAATTAAATCTGTCAAAATGAAGCCACTCTTAGGAAATCAAACGGCAAATCTCTAAAAGTGGCCAGACGAGTTAAGCCAAAAGAGAAAATTACTCAAATCTTCTTCCCAGATCGACTGGGCTACACAAAGGACTTTAGCAGGCTGGCAAATGTTGGAAACAGAAAAGGTGAGTTAGGGATGACAATGCACCACAGCTTCCCTGGGTCCTGCAGGATCGCTCCCTACATGAGACTCCCCAGTTTATCTGGTGCTAGATATTTAAATGGGCCAGGCCATAGATGTTCTGCATTGTTGGGTCTGCCAATGTGGCAGTACTCTGTGCTGGGAATCATTCAAGAGAAGGAGGTAGTTATGTATAAACAAGGATGTTAGCTCAGCAAAACAGGAGGGCTGATCAGTAACCGTGTTGAAGGCCTTTATCAGTGTGTCTGGGAACAGCTCAGGAAGAGCTGCCTGTAACCAGCATAGTGTGTGACCAGGGTCTATCCTATATAAGTCCCTGCTGACTTTCTGCAATAAAGGGGAGGTCTTGGATGCACCAAATTGGTGTTTGGTCATCCCTGTCTCACATCATCCACCCCCCACACCTAGCGACCCCCAGCGTCGTGTGGTTCCACAGCCTCTGGTGATCCTGAGCATCGTGATGATCCCTGGCATTCTGGTGATCCCTTGTGTACCTTTACCACAGGCTGCAAAGGGCCAGGGTCCTCAGGCTCAGTGGCTTCAGGTTCTTTTGTCTTCTTCCCCACAGTTACTTCTCCCCAAAACATAGGGAGGGGGAACAGAAAAACATCTCTGGGCAAGTCAGGACACGTATAAGTCTATTTTGGCCTGCTTAGGCCTACCACAACAGACATAAGCTAAAAGCAATATCTGCTATGGCTCAGCTAACTTGTTTGGCTGCATCAAATCATAAATTCAAGGTCCCATACATAACAGTTAATCCAGCACAACGTTTCAATGCACTGAACTGTGCTGGACTAGACCAGAACAGAAGGAAAGGAGCCCTGCTGATACCCACAGCTGATCACTCATTGACATCTTTAAAAATATTTTCTTAATTTCTTACTTTGCAGCACTGTTCAGAAAGCTTTGACTTCAAGACAGATTCCATTATCTGTGTCTAGGAAGAAAATATTATTAGTAGAGGAAAAAAAAACCTACTCAAAAAACACAAAACAAACCAAAACAAGACAAAAAAATATTTACACTACCTATAGTCTGATCATTCTTTTTCTATACCAAGGCTTATCTCTATGGTATTACTCTAAAGAGAAAACTTATCCTTACTTCTAGGTACAAATATCAATAGGCACCTGAAAAAACTCATTACAATTTTCATGGTGTTGGATAACTTCCTATGGGAATGTTTGTCTCAAAGAGTAAGCATTTCCTGACCAACAGAAAAGTTTCATCAGATCATCTGGGTATTAGTTTCATAATTTCCCAGCCTCATATTGTGATGAGGCTGCTGTGCATACAAGGAGGAGTGAAAAGGAAAGTTCAAAAGAAAGTTTGACAACCTGGAAGCAATTCTCACTCTCTCTATTACGAGGCCCTGAGATACCTGAAACATCATGGCATGTAGAACTTCTCTTTTTGTCTTCAGAGTGACCTGCAAACTTATACTCTGATTCTAGTGTATTATTATTCCTTTAATTTCCACAGAAGTTATTTGGAGAAGAAATTTAATCACACACAATGACCCAGGTGGCCTTCTCCACTTTCACTCTCTGTTATCTTCTCATCTGCATTCCTATGAGCAATAAATGCAGCTAGTTGCACCTGACCAGAAAGGAAGACTTGTGCTTCAGACTCTGAGAGATCACTTTTTTTGAACCTTACAAGCAGAGACTCAGTGAAACAAACACACAACAGATAACCTTCAAATTCCAGAGGACAACTCAAGAATATGTAACCTCCAGACATCTAATGATTTGCAGGTGCACACCACCAACTAGGTCATCCTTAATTAATTAGACAGCTGGCCTGGTTTCTCATCAGCAGAAGAATAGCACAGGCATAGCTTCAAGGTGTGCTGTGTAGTTGGACTTCCAGCTCTATCTGGGATCAGAAAAAGCAAGCAAACTCCTGATATGCAAAGAATGCTTCCTACCTGTAGAGACATGCCAAAACTACAGCTATATAATAAATCCAGCATTATGCTCAAAAAGCACAGCAATCACCTTGGTCAGAGTTAAATATACCACTTTCATTTACTTATCTCGGCAGTCGGACCAATGAACATAGAAACTGCAGCAGGAAGCAGCTGAATATCCTTCAGAGTGAAATAAAAACTCTCCTGCAGGCAACTCACTTTTCTTTAGAGCGTGTCCACACTTGTGGACTATCTTCCTTATTCAGTTTATTTCCCTTAGTTTTCAATGCCCGTGCCTCTTTGACACAAGCTGATGCTTGAAGGAAATGCTCACCACATGTATTAATGTTACAGATGAACTCCTACGGAAAAGGACAGTATAAGAAATGTTTTTGATGATCCACTTGTGCAGGAGCATTTGAAATGAGCACAGAGAAGAGGAAGTGCAATGAAAGTTTGTGGAGCAACCAGATGCATGTTCATTACTCAAAAGGGAGCTTAGAATCACCATCTACTGGATAACATTGATTTACCCCAACCACACATCTGAAACAACGCTGGACCAGTCACTTTGTAAAAAGAGTTTGCTTAACTGTAGAGGATGTAGCTGGGTAGCATTAGAAACTACCAAATTCAAACCAGAAAGCTGTAAGTATGGGTCTTGGAAAGAACTTTTGATCATTTAACCTTTTAGTGATTTCTTCTTTGTAGGTACTGGTCAAGAGAAAAACATGAACTTTGAGATAAAAGAGCATCTGATAGATGTTTTGTGTTCTTACCAACACAGGACCTCTAATTGAGACCTGGTTGTTCTGGTATTCCCATGGTGTTTAGTTTAGAGTAAAGCTCACTCACTACTTCTAGTTTCATTTTTATCTGGACTGGAATGTAACCCAATAGCTTCTTTTCAACTAAACCACATTTTTGCTAAGGAATCATTGCAGGAGGGAATATAGTCTTCCTCTGGAGACATCAAGGAATAGAGAAACCCTCACCGTTCTTGGTTATTTTTTTCCTGCTCAATTTTTCCTTGCTCATTTTTTGTTGTTGTTGTTTTGTTTTATGTATACATTGATGTCTGTTTCTTTCTAGATTCACAGAATAATAGAATTGTTTTGGTTAGAAAAGACATCTAAGACGACCGAGTACAACCATCAACGTAACATCACCATGACCATTAAGCCACGTCCCAAAGCGCCATGTCCACATGTTTCTTGAACACCTCCAGGGATGGGGACTTCACCAGCTGCCTGGGCAGCTCTTCCAATGCCTGGCCACTCCTTCAGTAATGAAATTTTCCCTGATATTCAGTCTAAACATTCTCTAGCACAATTTCAGGCCATTTCCTCTCATTCAATCACCCAATACTAGTGAGAAGAGACCAAACCCAACCTCACTACAACACCCTTTCAGGTAGTTGTAGAGAGCAGTGAGGTCTCCCCATGCCTTCTCTTCTCCAGACTAAACAACCCCAGTTCTATCAGTCACTCCTCATAAGATCTGTTCTCTAGATCCTTCACCAGCATTTCTCTGGACATGTTACAGTAGCTTAATGTCCTTGTAGTGAGAGGTCCAAAACTGAATACAGTATTCAAGGTGTGGCCTCACCAGTGTCAATTACAAGGGCAAGATCACTTCCCTACTTCTGCTGGCGTGGTTGATAAAGGCCAGGATCCTCTTGGCCTTCTTGGCCACCTGAGCACACTGATGGTTCACATTCAGAGAGCTATCAGCCAGCAACCTCAGGTCCCTTTCTGCCAGGCATCTTTCCAGCCTCCGCCTCAAGCCTGTTGCACTGCATGGGGTTGTTGTGACTCAAGTGCAAAAAATGGCACTTGGCCTTGTTAAACTTCATACAGCTGACCTCAGGCCATCAATTCAGCCTGTAGAGATCTCTCTGCAGAGCCCTCCTACTCAAGTAGATCAACACTCCCTCCCAGCTAGTGTCAGCTACAGACTTAGAGAGAGTGCATTTGATCTCCTCATACAGATCATTGATAAAGATATTAAAGAGAACTGGTCCTAAGGCTGAGCCCTGGGGAACATCACCAGTGACTGGCCACCAGCTGAATTTAACTCCATTCACCACCAGGTCTTCACCCACCCAAGCCATAAGCAGCTGATTTCCCCAAGAGAATGATCAGTGTGTCTTACTCTACTAATTAAAGAGCCCATTACCAGTAGGCATTTTCTTCTTAAGAAGGTACATTCACCCTGCAATCAAGTCTCTCCTTTAGGAAACACTAAAGGGAATGTGTTCTTAAGTTTCTCAGTATAACCCTTTGAGCTTCAGTTATTTTTTCAATCCTTTCTTTGAAAGACACTTTGGCTGGACTCAGTATTCTGGTATTGGTTCTCACTACGCTGTACAGAGTAAATCCCTCTTTACTTGTTACTTTCTTCTTGAATTTCCAGGCACTGAGAACTTGTTGTTTGGGGGTTTTTGTTCTGGTTTTGTTTGTTTGGTTTGGTTTTTTTTTTGCCCTCCCCAAGGAGTGTTCTAGGAGTCTCATGTCACATTTCGTTTCAGCTTTAAGCCCCATGTCTTTTCCTGTGTCGCTACATCCATGAGAACAGAGTCTGTTTCTGTAACCTCTGCATGCATTCAGTTTTCCAGACATATAGCTCTGACTTTATTTGAACTTTTATCTCTTTCATGAGTAGCCCTTGTTTTCCAGGTAACTCAGACCTTTTCTAATGACTGCCCTCTTCTCACTGGTATTTACCATCAGTCAATTCATAATGCCACCTTTACATTAAACACATCAAGTGTTTAATATTTGCTGTCAGAAGACTGCAAAAAGTCAAGTGTGTTGCAACCAGTATTGATCATCACACAACCCCAGCAGAGATCATCAAAATACAGCTGTAGGCTGCAGGTGTGATAGTGTCCTCTTATCCCCTTGACCCTGAAATAGGGACAAGGCACAAGTAAAATTTACTGCAGTTGAGTCCCAACCATGTTTTGATTTAACAGCCTAAGTGAGCAGAAATAAAGAAACAGGGAAAACAAGCAGCTGTTGTCTCTTCTTGTGTCTCTCATTATCGCAAAAAGCATTTTCTCATGAGGACTCTTCTCCATCACATTCTGAATTAGTTGAGACTTTGAAAGTTTATTTCAGTCAATACATTGTGTCTTGCATGCTTTCCACAAAAAGCTCAATCTGAATCCCATTTGTCCTCTCCCTGTGAGAAACAGGAAATCCAAATCTATGTTCTATCTCCTGTTGCAAGGAGAGGTTTTGTATACCAGAATAAAGTGCAATATGAATTAGACAGACAGCAATTGGAGGACATAAAAGTTACTATCAGCCCTTTAGAACGAGAAAGATTTTATTTTCAAGGGAGCTCTGCTCTCATAAGACCCCACCTGGAGTCCTGTGCACAGTTCTGGAGCTCCCAACACAGGAAAGACATGGAACTGTTGGAGTGGGTCCAGAGGAGGCCACAAAGATGCTCAGAGGGCTGCAGTAGCTCTGCTGTGAGGACAGGCTGAGACAGCTGAGGCTCTGCAGCCTGGAGAAGAGAAGGCTTCCAGGAGACCTTAGAGTAGCCTTCCACTATCTGAAGGGGGCTACAGGAAGGCTGGGAAGGGACTATTGAGAAGGTCTTGCAATGACAGGACAAGGGGCAATGGGTTTGAACTGGCAGAGGGGAGATTGAAAGTGGATGTTGGGAGGAATTTGTTTGCAGTGAGGGTGGTGAGACACTGGCACAGGTCGCCCAGGGAGGTTGTGGCTGCTCCCTCCCTGGAGGTGTTCCAGGCCAGGTTGGAGGAGGCCTTGAGTGACCTGTACTAGTGGGAGGTGTCCCTGCCTATGGTAGGGGGTTGGAACTGGATGATCCTTGAGGTCCCTTCCAACCTAAACCATTCTGTGATCCTGTGATTTCCACTGGCTCCATGAAGAGGGTTAAAACCTCTTACTTCAACAGAGGCACTCTTGCAGCTTAACATATAATTATTGAAAGACTGATTTTGGTACATCTGGGTGCAGATTCAATTTCCTAGATAGTCTTGAAAGGGATTTCTGGGTTTGATAGTAAGAAAGAGATACTTCAGTGTAATCATATGTGGTGGAAATACAGGAGACCTTAGTCCAGTTTATTGTGAAATTGCTTTCCACTGTTTACATATTTATCTTCAATACTGCTAGAGAAAACAAGTCTGTCACTATGTCAAAGAAGCTTTTTGTCAGAGATTTTGATTACACTTCAGTTTTTGCAGTCTCTGTAAGATAAAAGCCTGTGACCCCTGGATTTCTGGGAGAATATCCTGAACTTCTGCTGTAGCTAGGCATGACCAGTAGTCCTGAAAAGCTGACCCTTAATTGCTGAAGGTAAGCACCCAAAACTGAAAAATGAGAGTTTAGTGTCCTAATTGGAAAGTCCTGGCCTGTTTCTTTCATTCTGTCTGAAAAACAATGTACAAGGATTGTCCATGGAGCTACCTTACACTCACCTCCCCCAGCTAGGCTAAACCTATTATTAATGTGAGTAAGTTATTTCAGTCTGAGATCCCAGAGAAGTGTACCAACACTAAAACATTATCACTATGCCTCCTCAGGCAAGCAAATGCTCATTTCCCTTTGAAATTATACACACTCTCTGCTGTGCAAACAACAGGGTTTGTGTGCCATCATGAAATATCTGGGGAAAAAAAAGCTTAAAACACCACCAAACCATTATTTTAGCCACATCCTACTAATAAAGTATTCTAGTGCTACCTCTAGGAGCAGCAATGTGAAATCAATGGCTACAGCTCAATTTATTTTCAACTCTTAGCTCCTCTGAAGTGTAAGCATGGGTTTAGTTTAAATGTTCAGCTGTCAGAGCTCCCAAGCAAGATAGGAAATAACTCCCATGCTTAGATTTGCTGGAGTGTTATGTTATTTGAAAGCAGAGAGATGAATAAAATGGGCCAGAAGAATATGAATAAAATGGGCCAGAAGAATAAAAACTACTCAGACCCCATGGCTCCTTATATTTTTTTCCCTCTGATTCTAGCAGATTCTGAAAAGATGCAAATGAAATGTCACCGTTCACCTTCTCTGTGGTTTTGTTTTGTTTAAGTTCCTGCACTTTGATGTGGTGAAGAATTAATCTAACCCTCTTAGTTTACCTTCTGGCTTTCATGCAACACTTGCAGGTGGCATGTAGACCAAAACCGTGTTGTAAATATGCTTGCAAATGAAATTTGTTGGTGCTTCCACTACTGTTCATGCATGGTTTTTCTTCCTGAAGATGTAAGTGAGAGCACAACAATATCCCCTCTTCCAAGACTTCCCTTGCTCTGAAAGTCGTTTGGAAATCTGCATTTGCTGAAGGTGCGTTCTCTGCATGCTCTGCCAAAGTTTGAAAGTAACTGCAGACAGAAAATGGGATTGCTGTGTGTCTTCCATGCTGGACCACATGAATATCACAGGGAGCTATTGCCCATTGTGATGGTTTGGGAGTTCCCTGCCCCCCCCACACTTTGTAAAATCCCCCAGACTAGACTCAGCCGGCTGGAAGTTAAGGACTGAAGCTCTATTTGCAGCTCAGCACAATGGACAAGCAGAGATATACACAACAGACAGGAATAGTTACAGACATAGACAAAGGGAATACAGAAACACAATCCCCTTCCCAGAAATCAGAGATCTCAGGAGGGGCTCCCAACCATCCTTCCACCTTCTTTCCACCTCCCTACCTTACCCCAGGGTCTGGTTCATGTGCAAGGTGAGTTTGGAGGATCAGCCAGGGGGGTTAGAAGGAAAGTGGTTAGTTAGGTTAGCAGAGAGGCCAGAAGCTCCCAGAGAGACAGATAGGAAACTCTCTGTGTCTGTGTTATCTGTGTTTGTGTTCTTGTTCTTATCCATCTCAGCAAGCCTATGAGTGAAGCAGACATCACCAGTGTTTGCTTTTCACAGTCTATAATCTATTTTTTTTTTAATTAAAATATTCCTATTAGCTTCAAACCAGCACACTCATCTAATCATAAAGTTTATTTGCAAAGCTGGAATTAGTCCTTGTTCCTGTTTCTAGCCCACAGGAGCAATACATAACCCAGCCCTGGGCTTTCTGTGTTCTTCAGCAGTTCACTGACTATATGGAAAACTAAGGCTTCTAATTTAAGACTACAAGTTACATGTATGGGAAAATTAATCTAAGCATATCTCAACCTCTTTTCTGCACCCCAGTCATCCAAAGTCTTTGAGAGTCATCAAATCCAGCAGTAGGATTTTTAGCCATTTCTTCAACTTTGGAATTCAGCCTGTAGCAAGTCAGAAGTAGTTTTTTGTGTCCTTTTCCAAGGTGTCATTTTTGCCATCAGAACATGGCAAGTCCTGAAGGGAAAAGCTCAACATGAGCCTGCAGTGTGAGTGCAGCCCAGACAGCAACCGAGTGCTAGGCTGCAGCAAGAGCAGTGTGGGTAGCAGGGCAAGGGAGGGGATTCTGCCCCTTTACTCTGCTCTCCTCAGACCCCACCTGGAGTCCTGTGTGCAGTTCTGGAGCCCCCAGCACAGGAAGGACATGGAACTGTTGCAGTGGGTCCAGAGGAGGCCATGAAGATGCTGAGAGGGCTGCAGCAGCTCTGCTGTGAGGACAGGCTACAAGATTTGGGGCTCTGCAGCCTGGAGAAGAGAAGGCTTCCAGGAGACCTTAGAGTAGCCTTCCACTATCTGAAGGTGGCTACAGGAAGGCTGGGCAGGGACTATTGACAAGGTCTTGTAATGACAGCACAAGGGGCAATGGGTTTAAACTGGCAGAGGGGAGATTGAAACTGGATGTTAGGAGGAAGTTGTTTGCAGTGAGGGTGGTGAGACACTGGCACAGGTTGCCCAGGGAGGTTGTGGCTGCTCCCTCCCTGGAGGGGTTCAAGGGCAGGTTGGAGGAGGCCTTGAGTAACCTGTACTAGTGGGAGGTGTCCCTGCCTATGACAGGGTGTTGGAACTAGATGATCTTTAAGGTCCCTTCCAACCTTACCATTCTATGATTCTATGACACATTCCTGACTTAGCCAGCAGGACAAATCCCCTTCATGTTATGCTCATAGAAAAATCTTAAAACCCTTCCTGAAACTTGAGATTTGGATAAAAGGATTTTCAACCCTGACAGCAAGGGACACTGCAAACCAAGAGGAATTTACCTCAAAATATTTTGTGAGGATACATGTACCTGAGCCCTGGGGAGGAGGACGCAAACGAGAACTATATGTTTTTATCAGAGAAGGTGAAAAATATACCTCAGATTTCATACAGATTGTATTTTCCTGTCTCGTTTAATTTCTGTGAGGGGAAAGGATGGAGATTTGTTTGCTTTTCTCTTTGTCACTGCCCATATAGCAGCTTAAGCTCTTCCCTTCTTAATCTGAGGTGACTTCGAGAGGTTCCTGCTCAAACTGGCAGACGGTGCAGCACTGTATTAGATTACAGACTTTGTCAGAAAATTGGCACTTCAGGTACTAAATGATGGCTTGTGCTCTGCAGCCATGCTATCATTCTTGCTCTAAGATCTTGCCAGAGCCTATAAATTAAGTGGGATTTGGCGCTGGAGTTACATGACAGGGAGGCCTGTAGCAAACAGGAGGACGTTGCCTTAACGCACAGGACTTATTTAAGGGAACATTCTCTTGCATCTGACCCAGGACAGAACTACCAATCCAGAGCTGGCTCTGGGGTGCCACAGCAACTCAATCCTCCCCTGGAAGGAGGAAGCAGAAGCATTTGTGGCCAGCCAGAGCCTTCCCTCCCTTCCTCCTTGGGGTGGGGGGGTTGGGTTCCTCCTGACAGAGGAGCTTTAATCTACTGACTGAGCAGCAGCATTATAATGCCACCTAAGGCTGTTCCTTGAAGACTGGGTATCATGGATGTCTCCATCCACAGGACCTCCATCTTCTACTGCAGTACTATGGCATCCAAGCTTTAAGAGGCTCTGCCCAAATATACATCATCTCTGAGACAATAGTTCTGGCAAGAGCTCGTCTCCAGAAGGCAGTAGCTCAATGCTCTGAGAAGCTGAGCTAGCATTGCCCTAAACCAGCATTTGAGTTACTGAAGAAAAAGGAGGACATAATCAGACAGCTCAACCCTTTGTCACATTCCCACCTACATTTTAACTCCAGGCATGAGAACTAAGGAATCCTTACAGCTCAGCCCCTTGCCAACCCGTTACTGAGGCATGGAGGAAGCCCTCTCACACTGCCAGTAGCTATGAGAAAGATGCAGTCAGGAAACAGACAAAACGAATGATGTTCTGGTGCAGTGTTCTTGGGATCTCCGACACTAGTTTCAGCCGGAGGTGAATATCCACAGCAACTAGACATAAAGCTAAGGATGAATATAATTTGATCTGGCAGGCTTCCCAGAAGGTGTACCTAAATGTTGTCTTCACATCTACAGCTAGGATAGGTCACTGTACCATTCCTTGCTATCCCTAAAAGAAGGAGACATCCAATTTCAAAGTAATTATTAGGTTTGCATGGTGCAGTGGTTTCAAAGTACATGCAAACCACATGAATGATTACAGCACGCCCCACAGCTCCTTAAGCTGTGCAAGGACTGGAAGCATCTGTAGCTTTACTGCTGCAGGACATAAGTGGGGCTATGCTTGTGCACAAAACAAAGGCAGAAAAAGCAAAAGGCAGCTGGCAGGAACACACAAGTCCTTCTTCAGGTGTGAAACAGAAGTAATAAGCTTTCAAGTTAATGTCAAATAAGGAATATTTCTTTCAACTGTGAATGAAGTTGTTTGGAGTAACAAACACCCTGTAGAGGAGGGTGTCAAGACGGCCTGGTTTGCAGTAGCATTGTCCGTTCATCTTCTATTTGAGCAACAGTGCAGACAAGCAGTGTGATGACAATGTCAGCAACACCATTTTCCCATCTCACAGCCAGCTGCATTCAGATTGTACACCCCATTTTCAAGCTTATTGCAGAGGAGCTGTGCAGGTGGTCTGTTGTCTTTTCATAAGGCAGAGCACCTCCTTGCCGCTTGCAAGGGTGTGACAGCCCTTGTCAAGGCAGATTTGCCAAGCCAAAAAAGAGGGTGGAAATAAAGTAGGCAGAGAGTCGTCCTGCAAGAAGGACTGCCTCCTTTGAGAGCCTCCCAACTGCTGCCAGCTTCAAGAGAAAGCCTCTTGAAGGCAGCAGTCAGCATCAGGCAGCCCCGGCCCTGGAAACCGGCCTGACTGGCTCTTGTATACAGTACCAGTGCTCTCTGGTGGCAGAAGAAATCCTCACCCCCATCTTCCCAGCCTGCAAAGAGGTGGACACGCTGAATTTGGTGTGTCTCTTTTCCGCTTGAGTAAGAGGTGATGGAGTCTAGGAGCATAATCAAATGCAGAAGCATAGATATGCATTTTAAAAACCCGTGGAAGAGTTTGGCAGATAAAACTCCAATTAAAATTCTCAGCACAGTAGTACTGCTTATTTTTAATAGCTTTGTGAAAAGCAAAGGCTTTTCTGCTCTGTCACACAGGCACATAGATGAAAATAGATGCCACAAGCAGAAAGAAATACTTTCTTATCTCTAAGTGGCTACCAACATACCAGTTCCACCAGCATGAAAACTCTTTGGAACAATATAACACACAACAATTACTCCCACAGTGCCCCTAGTCTGCAGATCCCCAAAGTTTATGCAGCTCTCTGATGAAGTTTAGACCCTCATAGTGAAAGAAATACTCAAGATCTCCAAGTACAAATACGGCAAGGAATGTTGGGGTTTGGTCTCTGTCTCTTACCAGGGATGCCAGATTTGCAAACATCAGAAGCCACATGCCAAAATCAGATTTTCTTAGTGTATTTCTATATTTCATTGCATACAAGCCTCTTATACATCCAGAGCCATCTGTACCAGCCACTGAGATGCTTTAATTGAGTTTCTGCTGCTGGGTAGAGAAGCAGTTGACCAGCAGCCAGTTAGAGGGAGTTCCTATCCATCATGATGGGGGCTACATGCTTTGCTTTGCCAGTGTAGGAGACAGACAAACTAAACTTTTCAACAACAGGATGCAAGTTTTCCACGGTACAGTGAAGGACGATTCCTAATAATAAGTAAGTATTTTCATTCTTCAATGTCTGTCCTGGCACCTCTCCCAGAGATTTGCTGGCAGACCTGAGCTTGTACTGACTATGCACTCAATCACAGGTAATCAGAGAATCATAGAATGGTAAGGTTGGAAGGGACCTCAAAGATCATCTAGTTCCAACCTCCTGCCATAGGCAGAGACACTTCCCACTAGTACAGGTCACTCAAGGCCTTGTCCAACCTGGCTTTGAACACCTCCAGGGAGGTTGTGGAGCACAGAATCACCCAATGTGATCAAGATCACATTGGGTGATTCTGTGCTCCACAACCTCCCTGGGCAACCTGTGCCAGTGTCTCACCACCCTCACTGCAAACAACTTCTTCCTAACATCCAGTTTCAATCTCCCCTCTGCCGGTTTAAACCCATTGCCCCTTGTCCTGGCATTGCAAGACCTTGTCAATAGTCCCTCCACAGCCTTCCTGTAGGGCCCCTTCAAATACTGGAAGGCTACCACAAGGTAAGATGGGCTGTAAGCAGAGGCTGCACATATATACATGCTCAACATAACCTGAGCAGGATACTGCCAAAGGACTGTGACAACATGTAATATTGCTGGTTTAGACAACAGGCAGGCAGTAACTCTTGCAAGATTTCAGTCCATACAGAATTTGTTTTAAATAAAGATATTTATATTAGGACACAAGAATCCTTTAATTCAGTCACAGACTGAATTGAACATCAGAGAAATTCAGCTGAAACCGTGATACAAGAAATAGACATGATCTGGATTCACAAACCTTCAATGAAGAAGTTTCTTTCACCTCTGAGAGCAAAACAAGCTGTCTGGAGAGCTAAAATACTACTACTACCACTACTATGACCACGAAGAAGGAGAAGAATAAGAAATTGGAAGGTGAAGCCGGAAGGTACTTTCCAGCTCCACTACCCAGCCCCAGCTCTAAGACTTGAATCTAAAGACAGAGTGAGTTCAGTTGTAAGCTGCCGTGCAGCACCTGAGTCCCACTGCCTGTTCAGATACAGGCTTTCAGCTCAAGAAAAATGCAAGAGAAAAATGAAACTCACCTCACAGTCAGGGCTTAAGGTAACACTGAAATATTTTGTGCTTGCTGTAGGCTAAAAAAGTAGCTACCCCAGTAATCTCAGCGTACATGTGACTTTTTCCTTCGTCTCGTCAGTCACATACCCACTGAACTCCCTAAAGGGAATCTAATTAAGCCAGGCAAATTATTTTGTATGAGCTGAATGGCCTTTTTCACTCTCACAAAATACACACACTTCTCCAAGCATTCATCACAAACTGTTTGTGCTCATCTCTCCAGTATCAGCTTGGGAGATATGGGGCAGGGAGGAACAGCAACACTCAGAAGAGATACCCTTGACTAACTCCTTGATCCCTAGAAGTATCTATCTGCAACACTTCACGCTGCAAGATTCCCAGCAGGTTTTACTGTTGCTATGGTTATTCAAAACCTTCTTTTCAACAGGAGAGGAAAAATTCTCCACATCTCTGTAATACATAGTAACAGAAGGATGTTCACTGGCAGGCTCTACACATGGGGGTAGGCTTCAACAGCATCACCCCAAGTCTAAACATCAACAGGAAGGCAGGGGCAGGAGGGAAAAAGTCTCTATCTTTAGAAAGTGCCCTTTTCCCGATTTTACAATGTCCCCAAACACTGACTAGGATGCTGATCTCAGGAGGTAGAGAAGTACATCAGAGTTCTGTCACTAACTGTAGTGTTTTCTTCAGTGTCTGTATTGTAAACTCAAGTAAAGCCCACGTTGAGCAGGAAAAGGCTCACAATACATTTGCCATCCCCTCAGGTGGCTGATTAGCAGTGTAGGATGATGAATTATTTAGCTGATGCATGATGTCCTTCCTCATCCAGTTTTTCACATTCTTCCTGACTTCTTCAAGCAGGCAGTGGCCTTGAGTTTTCTAGAACATGAATCAATTCAAGAGTTTTACCACTTCTGTTACTCAGCAACATTATATTCAGTCCTGCACTTTTCTGTTCATTCTTCCCTAGGTGGGACTAAAAATTAGTGCAAAAACACAGCAACTTGGGCACTACCATTTAAATGCAGATTATACTATGTCAAGGAAAGCTGCAACTCAAACAGTTCTCTGGTGACAGAGAATTCCTCAGATGGTTTCACATCACATACCATGTTCAGAGGGCTGTAATGTGCAGTGTTTTCACTTCATAGAATCATAGAATGGTAAGGTTGGAAGGGACCTCAAGGATCATCTAGTTCCAACCCCTTGCCATAGGCAGG
>VWZE01000072.1:103614-115770 GCA_013396675.1 Eubucco bourcierii
TCATGAGGTTGGCCTGGGCACACCTCTGCAGCCTGTGCAGGTCCCTCTGGATGGATCCCTGCCCTCTAGCAAGTTGACTGTGCCACACAGCTTGGTGCCATCTGCAAACTTGCTGAGGGTGCACTGATTCCTCTTTCCATGGCACTTCCTACAGTATAGGCTTAACTCCTAGATCAGGGATACATTTACTGATCTCATTCAAGGCTTCACAGTAGTGCATCACTATGCAGAGTGATAGCCACTGTTTTCCTGCTCCTATATGGTGATTTTCCGCTTATTCATCAATGTCATGATGAGTTTTCAGCAAAAGCATCATATTGAGAACTCTTGTTCAGGCAATTAACCATCCTGACTTCCAACTCCCTTTGTCATCACCGTTTCCCTGAAAATCAAATACTTGCTCTGTGTGTATAGCCTATCGTCCTTGTTCCCAAACAGATGACCTAGTATTTGGCTACATTAACATTTCTGATGGTTAAACAAAACTTATTTCCCAAATGAACTAGATTGATTTGTCAAACTGATCCCCATTTAGCACTCTTTACTCTTATTAGTACTGTATCCTCTGCAAATTTTACAGGCACTGATTTTCTTTCTTTCAAACCACGGAATTGTATGAGGCTGAAAAAGATCCCTGTGGAACCCTGCTGGAAGTACACCCTGAGAATGATAATTTCTCATTCCCCACCCCCCCCCCCTTTTTTTTTTTTTAATCCATCAGCCAATTATAATTCATTATGTGCTACAATAATTTTGCATAGTTCTAATTTTTTAATTGGAATGTCATGTTTTGAGGTGTGCAGGTAGATGTCAACACAGCTCCTCTTATCTGCCAACCTTGCAAAAAATAAATTCGTGTTTGCTTAAGCAAATCTCAGTCCGTAAAGTGAGATGTGCAGAAGTTGTTGCTTAAGACTGTGGGTTAAAACAAAATGCTTCACATGGACTCTTAGTGAGCACTGAAGAACTGCAGGAACAATATTTTAAATGGGTATCAGAGCAGTTGCATTTTCTTACTGACAAGTCCAAAGGTTTTCAATCACTGTCCCCTGCATTTATTTGTAATACATACTATGCTTAAATTCAAACTGTATGTGGAGAGAGGATTCAGTGAGGAGCTCTTAGCACTTCAAGCCATGAACACTTGTCTACCTCTGTGTGTTGGAGGGTATTAATGGAATGTAAGATGGTATTCTTTTCAAAATTAATATTGTTTATTAACTTTGATCTTCAGGACTCTCACTACCCACTCAGTACTTTTTAACAATATTTAGGTTCTTTGCAAGAGTTGTGAAAACATTATACAAAGGAAGAACTGGATCTAGAAAACTCAAGGAATAACTACCAATAATGCAAACATTAAACTCAACTGGATCTAGAAAACTCAAGGAATAACTAGCAATAATGCAAACATTAAACTCAACTGAACTGGAAGAGTTTCTTGTGGTTAATAATACTGCTTGGTCACCAGATGGACTCAGGAAGCTCTTTTCTGCTTTAAGGCAGAAGGCATTTGCATTCACTTACATGGTTTTGCTAAAGATTTGCTAAAAAGGGTAGTGAGTATTTACTCACAAAATATTAATCTCTGGATTTCCTAGGGCAAACTACAGCTTCAGACAGTACCAAAACAATTGCAGGGAGTTCTGTCAGTGTCATGTCAGCCATTGAGGCTTCTAATCTGCCCAGGCAGACAATCTCTGACCTGATTCTGGTCCCTCTTGGACGATCTGTGTCCCTTCCAGGGCTCTCAGCCTTGGAGCAAGGCTTGCAGGCAGGATGTCTTGCAGATGTGCAGTTTTAGTATGGTATCGTGCTGGCTAACCAAGTCTATTGCATGAAGGCATTTAAGGGTTATTCCTGGCAAACTTGAGCAAAGCAGTTTTCAGGTGTATAAATCCAAAGCATCAGGGTTTATCAAGCAGCAGAACTAGCTTATGGCTTAGCAGAGTATGGCAGGTACAATGGCAGTGTGGCAGAAGCAATGGCAGCAGCAGCACGTTGTGTTACCTGCTCATCTCTTTTACCAATGCAGCTTGACTCTAATGGTCATTTGGACACAGATTAGCCAGTGGAAATGGCAGTTAGCCAAGCTTAACCACATTAGGGGAAGTCAGGGTTTGCTTTTACCTTTTAGGGCACAACACAAACAAGTGTATAAACATGTGCAGATACCCTGTAAACAAGTTTGGACAGACATGGAGGCACCAAACCTTTGTCTTCCTTTCCCACAGTTGCTTCTCCCATCAGCAGAAAGAGGGAGAGTAGAAAACATGTTTGAGCAAGCCAGGACATGTTTAGGCCTAATTTGGCCTATTATGGCCTTCCATGACACTCTGTTGTATAAGGAGATGAGCTCCTCCTCCTGATTTACTAGCTCCTCTCTGTCATCTCTAATGAGACCTTGTGAAAGAGGGCATCTCGGCTTTTATCTCTGCGCTGACAAGGTCTCCTAGAAAGAGCAAAGATAGTATCATGTCTTAACGAGATTTAAGAAGTCCAGAAGATTGCTTTCAGTTTAAGGATGTAATTGACTTACTGTGAGAGAAGGGAAATGTAGAGGCAGGATCTTCCCTGACTGTTTGATCTCTGGAGTTCTAGAAAGTTGTCTCATCTACTTCTGCATCACCCTCTAGAAGAACAAGCAGATTAGACAACAGCTTCAGTACAGCCCAAACCTCTCATGGAAGTCCTAGTAACTAGAAGAACAGCTACACTTGAGATGGAGTGACAGGACTGGTCCAAGTTGAAAGTGAGGGCTCCCTCTCTTCCTCCTCACCCATATAGACCTGAGAGCAGTGCCCATTGGGTTCATAAGATGATTCAATTTTCAGGACAGTAAGAAAAATAAGTTAGAGAAGTGTTAGCAAGTTGCATTACCTCAGTAAAGAAGTGGATGAAGGGAAGAACATGAGACTGCACAATAGAGAGGGTGAAGGTCAAGAAAGAAACAGAAGGCTTGAAAAGGAGAGAGAGACCTATTAAAGTCTTTTAGCTACTTCTAAAAGGACAGTGTAAGCTGGGCTGGTTTGGTTATGTTCCCTGAACAGCACGGTGTCTGGCAAAGTACAAAAGAAAAGCATCTGCTCTTCTTCCTACCAAGACCCTATAACAGCTGAAGAGTTTCTCATGAATTGAGGTGTCTGCCTACCAGTTTGGGGCAATTTCAAGTTCTCTCTTGAGTGTCAGAAGTTGTTGATGATTCAATAAGCACTTGTGTTCCAAACTGTGCCAAATCATTGCTTCAGAGCAGTGCGAGGAGCTTTAGGCTGGTAGAGCTGCTGTGTTCTTGCACAGTCAAGGCCTGAAAAAAAAGGCACCTGATTATCAGTACCTTTTTTGTCTGTTTGCTTTCAGTAAGTAAGACTAGCAATACTGCATTCTGTCACAATTTAGACACTAAATCTGTATCTCTGAATTCTCAAGCCTTGTATTTTTTTTTGTCTTTTCCAGTATCTATAAAGTGAGGTTCTGTTTAATAGTTGCTGTAAATATAAGTATTTTAGCAAGAGGTTGCTCTTCAAAAGTGAATTAATCTCTGTGTGTATGCATGCACATGGGGAGTCACATCCTCTGTTACTTTGCAGATGCTGCTGACTGGCTATAGTTTGTAATACAACTGTAATTCTTTCTCTGCAATTGCTAGGCAGTCTATGAAGTAGCAAGAAATTACAATAATAATAAATGAACATATAAGAAGTTATGCAAAATTGATGTTTTTTTCAATAATAAAGATACTGGTTTTAAATATCAAGTTTCTTTCAGCTGTTTGCCATGAAAACAATATTATTTATTATTTTAAGGAAAATATTTCCTGACCACAACATAAAGCAAATTGATGAAAAGCTCAACATGAGCCTGCAGTGTGCACATGCAGCCCAGACAGCCAACTGAGTCCTAGGTTGCATCAAGAGAAGCGTGGTCAGCAGGGCAAGGGAGGTGATTCTACCCCTTTACTCTGCTCTCGTCAGACCCCACCTGGAGTACTGTGTGCAGTTCTGGAACCCTCAGCACAGGAAGGACATGGAAGTGTTGGAGCGGGTCCAGAGGAGGCCATGAGGATGATCAGAGGGCTGGAGCAGCTCTATGAGGACAGGCTGAGGTTGCTGAGAGAGTTCAGTCTGGAGAGGAGGAGGCTCCGGGGGACCTACTAGCAGCCTGCCAGTACCTGAAGGGAACCTGCAGGAAGGATGGAGAGAAGCTGTTTACAAAACCCTGCAGTGACAGGACAAGGGGCAATGAGTTCAAGCTTGAGAAGAGCAGATTTAGATAGGATATTAGAACAAGTTCTTTACTATGAGGGTGGTGGAGCACTGGAACAGGTTGCCCAGGGAGGTGGTTGAGGCTCCTTCCCTGGAGACATTCAAGGTGAGGCTTCATGGGGCTCTGGGTGACCTGGGCTGGTGGGGGTGTCCCTGCTGACTGCATTGGGGCAGGATGAGATGACCTCCAGGGGTCCCTTCCAGTCTGGACCATTCTATGATTCTATACCTATGTGATTCCATTGACATCAGTATAGTAAAAGTCATGATACAAAAGATATCCTTGGCAGACACCGCACAAAATCGAAACAGGTAGCTATAAAATGGACAGATTTATCTAGTAATGGAAGGCACTCCTCAGTTTTATACCAGACCTGACTTTGATTTGCTTTAGTTCTCTTGGATATAATAGCAGCTGTGTGAGCTCAAGATCATGATGTTATTAACTCACTTAATACAGATTTACTTACTTTTAAGAATCACTAATAGTTCCCTGCGGTCATTTTGGTCACCTCTTAAAATCAAGGTCTCTCTGGACATCCCTTCAAGTAATTTATTAAGAGGTCAATGAAACTGTTAATAATTCTAGCTGTCTTCTTTCACTTTCCTCATGTTTTAAAGTGGTGAGTTTTACTACCTTTTATTGTGGATAGCCACATTTTTTATTCAGCTTGGGATGGGTGAGTCTATTGTTTTTGTACTACTGCACAAATAAGATGTGAATTTGGAACAGACATTTTAAAGATTCTACAACATACATTAAGAAGATGGAAGTGTCCTGGGCTGCAGCAAGAGCAGTGTGGGCATCAGGGCAAGGGAGGGGACTCTCCCCCCTTTGCTCTGCTCTCATCAGACCCCACCTGGAGTCCTGTGTGCAGTTCTGGAGCCCCCAGCACAGGAAGGACATGGAACTGTTGCAGTGGGTCCAGAGGAGGCCACAAAAATGCTCAGAGGGCTGCAGCAGCTCTGCTCTGAGAACAGGCTACAAGAGAAGAGCCTGGAGAAGAGAAGGCTTCCAGGAGACCTTAGAGTAACCTTCCAGTATCTGAAGGGGGTTACAGGAAGGTTGAGGAGGGACTATTGACAAGGTCTTGCAATGACAGGACAAANATGCAATTAACCTTGCTTAATTCACTGAGATGTAACCCTGTGCCACCACACATGCCTGTATTACCAAGATTTAGAAGTAAAAAGTTTTAACTCTCTGCTAACCCTCTGCTAACTTTGCTGCAAACATCAAAGGCTCTATTTGGAGTTTCAGCTACCTTTGTAGATTACCTATTGTGCTGGTTTGAGGCTAATTAGAATATTTTAATAGAAAGAATTCCACTCTAGGCTGTGAAAGGAAAACATCATGATGTCTACTTCACTCATACGCTTGCTGGAGAATTGTTTGGGAACACTAACCAAAACAATAGATAAGTCAGTCTCTCTCTGTCGCTTGCTGGAACAGGAGCTGCTGGTGGGATCTAGCAGCTTCTGGGCTCTGGCTCCTCTGCTGATTAATCCTCACTAACCACTTTTCTTCTAACCCTCCTGGCCGATCTTCCTAATTTACCTTGCACGTAAGGCAAACCTTGGCGTACGGTACAGGGGTGGGGAGAAGGTGGAAGGGTGGTTGGGAGCCCCTCCTGGGGTCTCTGATTTCTGGGAGGGGAGTTGTGTTGCTGTATTACCTTTAACTTGTGTATTTCTGTAAATATTGTGTATATAGTGTAAATATCTGCTGTACATTGTGCAAAGCTGTAAATAGAGCTTCATCATTTAACTTCCAGCTGACTGAGTGCTAGCCTGGGTCATTTTACAAAGTGTGGGGGGTGGGCAACTCCCAAACCTTCACACCTATTCTTACAGTGTTGTGTTTGCTAACCATTGACAGGACCTGCAAAATGCTGTCTCACTGCTGTAAAGAAACTGGTGTTTTGTGGTGGCTGATCTTTAGCTAGCTGCTATGTTAGCTCAATTCAGGAAGTGTGCAGCCAGCAAGGCTGCGCATCAGTTCAGTGAGCTGTGAGGCTGGCTCAGCTACCAAGGAAACTTGCCCTCATTGCTTGATTTGCCTTTTGAGGATCTGTGAACGTGATGAGCACCTGTAAGCACCATGCAGTGCCTGGACAATACATGTACAGTAGGGAAAACTTAGAGGAAAATGAACTGTAACAGCCTGAAAACAAAAGCAGTTGTTACAGCTGTAACTGTATAATGACCTGATAAGCCAGGGTGATTCTCTTGCTGCTGGTATTCCACTGACTCTGTAAGTGCACAATTTCAAAACTAGAAGCAGAAAAACTGACTCAGAGTTGGAATGCTAAAATCTTTGAAGCTGAGTTAGGACTTAAACCCTAGGTTTCTTCTCAGAAAAGAAACATATCTGAATGTCCATGGGCATGTTACTTGGTGTTCTGCTCAGGTTTATTTATTCTAAACCTAAACTGCTGTAATGGTTACACAGAGACTTGTAACAAAACTATGAAAATTAGCACAAATATGGTGTGACTGGAAATGAAGGGATGCAAGCACTAGGAGAAACAGAACTGTGAAAAGAATGGTCTGCATTGATAACAAAGGGTACTGTTCCCAGAAACAGAAATAAGTAATGTGCTGTTCATGTCAAGATCAGAAAGCCTGGATTCTGGTAAGATCACAGCATGGATGAGTAATCAGGGAGGAGATCCTACCCTTTGACAAGTCTATGAGAGTTGGGGCTCTGCAGCCTGGAGAAGAGAAGGCTTCCAGGAGATCTTAGAGTAGCCCTCCAGGATCTGAAGGGGGCCTACAGGAAGGCTGGGGAGGGACTATTGACAAGGTCTTGGAATGCCAGGACAAGGGGCAATGGGTTTGAACTGGCAGAGGGGAGATTTAGACTGATGTTAGGAGGAAGTTTTTTGCAGTGAGGGTGGTGAGACACTGGCACAGGTTGCCCAGGGAGGTTGTGAGGCACAGAATCACCCAACGTGATCACATGATAGCCACAACCTCCCTGGAGGTGTTCAAGGCCAGGTTGGAGGAGGCCTTGAGTGACCTGTACAAGTGGGAGGTGTCCCTGCCACACTAAATGATCTTTGAGGTCCCTTCCAAGCCTACCATTGTATGATTCTATAAACTGCTTCTATTATCAGCTATGCCAATTTTTCAGGTATGTCTTCAGGACACTTCATTGTACCATGCAGAATTGTCTTAGCACCTTCTAGGTCATCTTGGACATCTTAAACAGGGTGTTGGCCTCTCATAAAGAAAACAAGAACAAAGCTGAGTAGAAGCAGGGAATCAAAAAGATGTGTAAGCAGGCCTGAGCCTGTCCCTCCATCTAATCTCTCAGTACCTGATTATGGTTTCACATATCCTCAAGCCCTTTAGATAATCATGTTCTTTTATTGTAGAGACATTTGACAATTATCACTACAGCTGCTTGTTAAAAAAAAAAAAAAAACAACAAACAAACTCAAAAAATTTAAAAATTGAAGTAGATAAATAAGGTCTAGGATAATGAAATATATCATCCCTCCATTATCCCTTCAATGTATGCAGCCTGCTGGCATGGTTCAGAGTTAATTTACATGATAGATGCTTCTACTTCAGCCTAAAACAAGGCTGGTCTGCATGCCATTTCCTGTCAGGAGTTGCTGAGATAACATTTATTTGAGATAAATGATGTAATAAAATCAGACTTTATAGTCCAGAACCCACCTCCATCTATTGTACAGTGCCTAGTTTTCTGTTTGATTACCCCCCACCTAAGACAACAGCCACAGTAAAAAAAAAAATAAACTTATTCTGGTGCCTAAGCAACACATCTCCTTATTTTGTTCCTTGCAAATGACTTTAGCTGCCTCTGCCATCACAGCTTCTCTGCTGCTCACTCCCAACTGTTCTAACAAAAGGTTTACTTTATCCAGCATGTCTGTGAAGTAACTGAGGGCTCCCAGAGATGGCTGAGTTCGGAAAGAAATTAAAATCACCAGAAAGCAGTTATTTCTGTTGTAGAGCAGTCCTGAATGAGATCAAGAGCTGTTATAAGAGCAAACTAAATTAGTCTGCCTCCTCTGTGTGCAGTTTCTCAGTTTATGTATATAACGAATGCAAAGGAAAATACCCCACGGGGTGTGGCAAAGATCAATCCATTAATGTGTTGCATTCGAAAATGTAAAGTGCTATTAAGTGGTAGACTGATTATTTTAATCAGTGCTGTTTTCACATCATCTGCAATTCTATGGCTCCAAATGTGGCTGTAGAATTATATTTCAGGTACACAGAACCTAACTCTCGACTCATCCTTTATCATTAGCATAGCATACAAACACGCGCGATGAAATCATCTTCAACTGCAGAAGGAAATACGATGCAGTGCTGTCACATTTCTTCTTCTGAATGGGCCAGACTGGCATTGTCAGAATGTCAATTCAACACATGAAATATCTTTCATGTGCTTGGTCTTGATATTCTTGTGTCAGAGTCACATTTGGAGCAGGGTGCTAAATGCAGGCTTTTCAATTTTCATTTGCATCAGAGAGATACGGTAACTGATACACAGAAAGTGATAAACAAAGCTTTGTGCAGAAGACATTCAGCTCTGAAACAACAGAAAACTGTGGTTTTTTATTTACAAGTTAATACTTTATAAATAAAGAAAATTGAGTATTTTACTACTTACACAAGCTAATTAACTTTTGTAGCCTTAAAAAGAAAAGCAGGCAGTGCAGAAATCAATAGGTTTAGCATGAAACAGTTCTCACTAAAGAAACAGCACTGAGGGACTAAGGAATTCTGCAATGATCTATACTGCACCCTTAATATTCTCTGGTGTTCCTTTGCACTGCTAAGTAGCTCTGGAATATGCTTCTGCTGTCTTGCTGTGGCACAGCAAGGACTAGCTCTTGACCTAGATAGTAGAGGTCAGCCTCTCCTCTTTTTGTTCATTTATACTGCAGAGACAGAGCTTCACTCATCACCAAGGTGATCTCTTATTCAGCTGCTAGTAGCCAGAATGCCACCTGCCATGAAGGGCAGCTTGG
Organism: Eubucco bourcierii; assembly: GCA_013396675.1. Lineage (NCBI taxonomy): Eukaryota > Metazoa > Chordata > Aves > Piciformes > Ramphastidae > Eubucco > Eubucco bourcierii. The sequence continues at coordinate 112,889 of VWZE01000072.1, forward strand.
CATCTGTACCAGCTCATTCTACAGAACCCAATCTGCACCCTCAGCAGGAAGCTACAAATGAAAGCTAGTTAAAGGCAACTTAACAACCAACCAAACTATTTATGAACTCTGTCACACTGAGACACAGAAGCTACAGTTACAGAAAACATAAAGAATGACAGGGGGACAAAAAACACAGTGAAGCCTTGACAGGGGTACAGAAACCACAGTTGTCCCACCTCAGTGTGGGCAAGTAAATGGGGAACCAGGGTGCCAAAGAGATGTAAGCTTTTTTCCCTTTCCCCTTCTCTTCTCCTTTCCCTCCCACTACCTGTCCCCTCCAGCTCCCTTCTCTCTTCTTCTATAATACAACATGTTTAAGGTCTCTAGAGCATGAGCTCTTTTTCTCCAGAGGCATATACATATGCATCAAGAAGGCTTTCTCTGTAAAGAATTTAATTTGGTCCTGAACTCAGATTTGCAAATCTTGGGGAGAAGAATCCTGTGTTACCTCCATGAATTAAACATGCTGTAGCCAAAAGCCTTTGGCACAGTGGGGGATTAATGACCAGTTGGAAAGATGATGTCTTGAAGAAAGCTGAGCCACCGTTTAGCCTGTTCTCTGTGCCAGGTTTATTGCCATTATAGACCTTTTAAAAAGCACTTGGGAAAATAAACATTACAGAGAAAGCAATTTCTTGTTTTGAGCCAATACTGTTCCTACAAGGTTCCTCAGTTTTCACAGAATCATAGAATGGTAAGGTTGGAAGGGACCTCAACCTTACTGGCCAGGGAGGTTGTGACTGCTCCCTCCCTGGAGGTGTTCAAGGCCAGGTTGGAGGAGGCCTTGAGTGACCTGTACTAGTGGGAGGTGTCCCTGCCTATGGCAGGGGGTTGAAACTAGATGATCCTTGAGGTCCCTTCCAGTCTTACCATTCTATGATTCTATAATTACTGGTTTTAAGATCAATTCAAATAAGAAAATAAAAATATCTTTAAATATGTAATTTTTTTTTAAATTGAACTATTTGTAACTCTTTAAGTATTCATTTTTATGTATGTTTCTTCGATATGCTGCATCTTGTAGTAAGTGGAATAACTTAAGGTGCAAGCACAGATCCCAGTGAAATACTGGAGAAGCCAGTGGTACATGACCAGAACTCCTGCTGCAAAGAGTTCTCTTACTAAAACAACAGTGGCTCTAAAGTGACAGAATCTATTCTTACAAAACTACTGTCATGGGTTGAGTTGAGTCTGCTGCTGGTATTCAGTAAGATGCTGCTGTCGTGTCAAAGATGAAAAGTGCTGGCTGCAAAGTGTCATGGAACTTGAAGTCGATTGTAAAAATGAGAAGCTTCCTCTTCCAGTTGCTGGTTTCAGCTTTTGGGTTTGGGGTGTTGGTCTTTTCTGCTGGTTGGGCTGTGGATGAGGGGGGTTGGGAGTCAGGTCGCTGGTTCTGCATCGTGCTGCACTTCTCTACAGAGAGGCTAAGGTAATTGTGCATTGCAATATCTCAATTCCAGTAAAACTCTTTAAGTCAACCCAGAGAGGGCTTGCTGTTTTACTTTCCCTCCTGTCTGTGTGGAGGCAGGGGGGCTGGGAAAGCAGGCTGTGTTAGGCTAGCACAGCTACCACGTTATAGCTACCTCAAAATGTCATGTTCCTTCTGTTACTCACTCTTGAACCAATTATTACAGCCCCTTGCTTTCCTGCCCCACTGTAACCTTTCTGAACTATATCTAAACAAAACTGAGAATACATGAGAGGATTTCAGTGGTGCTTGTAGAGCACTGAATCTCTATCATAAACTTAGGTTCTGCATATAGACAGATACATAGCAATTTTAAGGATGGGCATACTTGTCAGGTTGCATGTTTTTCCTGCAGTACATGTAGATGTTTATCTGCCTGTAAAGTGCTTCCTTTTGCATTCTAACCAAATCAGTAAACACATTAAATTTAATCTTTAAGGATTTTTTTTAAATTATTTTTATAACTTCATGTTTTCTTCCTATATCCTGCTGCTCAAGCTCCCCATTGTCCTTTTTATCTTTATTTTACAGGCGGTCTCCCACACCCAGAAAAGGTTAGAAGAAATTGTCATTTCAGTAATGGGTAATATAGCAAGACCCACAGCAAAGCAAGAGTTACTATATGCTAGTCTCTTCTTAACAGTTAAAGCCATATCAGAACATGGTAACTAAAAACAGTTAAACCAATCACACCAAGTAATGGAAGAACACAAATTACTTGTGCTTTGATGTGGGAAAGACTTGCCATGCAGCCTCACCAGACTGAGACAGGCAATTTCTCTTCTTTTGGATTTTCATAGAACCACAGAATGTTTGGGGTTGGAAAGACCCTTTAAGGTTATCTTGTATTTGCAGCAATTCAGTTATTGGGTGCTATAAACTTCCCCAACACTACCTGATAGTAGCCTTCCAGTATCTGAAGGGGGCCTACAGGAAGGTTGGGGAGGGATTATTTACAAGGTCCTGCAACAACAGGACAAGGGGCAATGGGTTTAAACTGGCAGAGGGGAGATTTAGACTGGATGTTAGGNTATGATACTCACATAACAAATTAAAAAATAGTTTTAGTTCAGAATAGAGCCAATTCCAAAGTTTCCACCAGCATGAGGGACATGGAACTGTTGGAGTGGGTCCAGAGAAGGGCCACGAAGACACCCAGAGGGTTGCAGCAGCTCTGCTATGAGGACAGGCTCATTTCTAATATTCTGTTGGAAAGATCTGGTAGCTGACGTTAGTACAACTTCCCTCAGTGTAAATTTTGGTCATTACAAAAGAACAATACAATCTTACAATGACAGGACAAGGGGCAATGGGTTTAAACTGGTAGAGAGGAGATTTAGACTGGATGTTAGGAGGAAGTTCTTTCTAGTGA
>VWZE01000072.1:116173-131141 GCA_013396675.1 Eubucco bourcierii
CAGGGGTTGGAACTAGATGATCCTTGAGGTCCCTTCCAACCTTACCATTCTATGATTCTAAGATTCTCCAACAGAAAAAAATCTGCTGCAATGCAGGAATGTAGAGTTTTTTTTTCATGTCTCATATTTTCACATTCCTGTTTCATGCCTTTTCTTTTCTTTTTTTCTGTCTGATAGAGTCTCATCTACTTCTATATATGTCACCGATTCTAGCCCCAGTGGCCTCCCTTCTCAGCAGTTTCTCATATATTTATTACTCTCTTACATGCAATCACATCCTCTGAAACTCTGCTCCCAAGCTGCTCATTTTCAGGCGATTTTATCAACAATTCCTGTCAGGAACAGAAAATTGTCATCCTTACATACTAGAGTATGCACCCCATAGTTTAAATTAGTTCAAGCAGGGGTCATCTCAAAATTCCCATTGTTCCAGTTGGAAAAGAGACTAGAGATGATCACACCTCCTTCATATCACTCATGTCTTTGTGATTTGGTGTCATTCTCACACCCTTCTACTACAGATTGCCTGCTAGAGCCATTTCTCCCAGCTGTAGCTGTGCAATCTTATGCCATTCTGTACTAAGTAATATTGATAATACCGTTCACCTATGGAAATTTTTAAGATTTCCTATCTGGAGAAAAAGCTCTCTCAGAAACAGAGACAAATTCACTCGATGGCAATGCACTTATATGGTCATCTAAAACATATATCAGAGGGGGGGAAAAAGAAAACAGAGTGGAGTTCTTTGCAATTGCTGCAGCTTACACTGAACAGTCATTATGGGCTTTTCTAGCCCTTCTGAAATGGAAAGGAAACACATCTGGCAGGAAAAAAAAAAAAAGAGGAGGAGTTAATCAGTTTTCTGTGGACTAATTATAGGATAAATTCAGTACAGGCATGAAAAGGTTTGCTATCTTACTCTTTCCTCTAGTTCATTAATTCTGAAAGCCTCTTCTACCTGAAGACCTCCATGAACAGAGTTGCTGATGGTTATGCAATGCAGTGGATGCCACTAGAAGCAGAACATGAGCAAAACCAATAGATATGAATAAGAAAACCCAGTAGATTTGAGAGCTTCTATATGAACATGGCACTGATCCTTTATTTTAAGTTTCAAAACACACAAAGAATCTTGGTACACTGGTCAATAGGAACCTTCTCTCTTACAGTTCTTCCTTCCAGAAGCAACCTATTTATAGGGTAGCAAGGTATGTTATTAGCGCAGTACCTTCCCTATGAATATATGTTCAGTGTATCCTCACAGCCTACAGCAACTCAACATTTATTACAGGAGGAAGAGTAAAAGTGGATAAACTGCTCTAGCCCATATCCTACTGCCAAGTTTGGATTCTTCAGCAAACAGCAGCAAAACTTGTTTTATTGACCATTTGGAAATAATGGAGAAGCATTGTGGAAATCCTGCAGAGCAGTAAAAGCTGATTCAACTGTAGAATTACTTTGTCCAACAGCATGAGTTTTTCTTAGTAATCACTTGGATTCATATATAAACCACTGTAATGGTTTGGGAGTTACCTGTGCACACACACACACACCACTTTATAAATTCCCCTAGACTAGACTCAGGCAACTCAAAGTTAAGGACTGAAGCTCTGTTTACAGCTCAGCACAATGTACAAGCAGAGATAGACACAACAGACAGGAATAGTTAGAGACATAGACAAGTTAAAGGCAATACAGAAACAGAATTCCCTTCCCAGAAATCAGAGTCCCCACCCAGGAGGGGTTCCCCATCACCCTTCCACCTTCTGTCCACCACTCTACCTTACTCTTACCCCAGCATTTGTCTTACCTGCAAATTGAGTTTGGAGGATTGGTCAGGGGGCTTAGGAGGAAAGTGGTTAGTGAGGTTACACAGCAGAAAGGCCAAAAGTTCCCAGACAGACAGAGATAAGACTCTGTGTCTGTGTTATCTATGTTTGTGTTCTTTTTCTTGAAATGTATTCCTTTAGGAAAGGCACACAGCATTCAAAATATTCAAAGAATGGTATAATTTTGATTAGTTGACTGGCTCAAGGTAGTAGTGTCAAAGCAGAACTATTGATAATACCAATTTGTTTTTCATGCTCTCCATATTTTCACAAGCACAACTCCAGGCTGGGTGGGGAACGGCTGAGAGTAGCCCTGAGGAAAAGGCCCTGGGGGTCTGGGGTGATGAAAAGCTCAACATGAGCCTGCAGTGTGAGTGCAGCCCAGACAGCAACTGAGTGCTGGGCTGCAGCAAGAGCAGTGTGGGCAGCAGGGCAAGGGAGGGGATTGAGCCCCTTTGCTCTGTCCTCCTCAGACCCCACCTGAAATCCTGTGTGCAGTTCTGGAAATCCCAGCACAGGGAGGACATGGAAGTGTTGGAGCGGATCCAGAGCAGGCCACAAAGATGCTCAGAGGGCTGCAGCAGGTCTGCTCTGAGGACAGGCTGAGAGAGTTATAGAATCATAGAATCATAGAATGGTAAGGTTGGAAGGGACCTCAAGGATCATCTAGTTCCAACCCCCTGCCATAGGCAGGGACACCTCCCACTAGTACAGGTTACTCAAGGCCTCATCCAATCTGGCCTTGAACACATCCAGGGAGGGAGCATCCACAACCTCCCTGGGCAACCTGTTCCAGTGCCTCACCACCCTCACTGTAAAGAACTTCCTCCTAACATCCAGTCTAAATCTCCCCTCTGCCAGTTCAAACCCATTGCCCCTTGTCCTGTCATTGCAAGACCTTGTCAATAGTCCCTCCCCAGCCTTCCTGTAGGCCCCCTTCAGATACTGGAAGGCTACTATCAGGTCTCCTCGAAGCCTTCTCTTCTCCAGGCTGCAGAGCCCCAACTCTCTCAGCCTGTCCTCACAGCAGAGCTGCTGCAGCCCTCTGATCATCTTTGTGGCCCTCCTCTGGACCCGCTCCAACACTTCCATGTCCTTCCTGTGCTGAGGGTTCCAGAACTGCACACAGTACTCCAGGTGGGGTCTGACGAGAGCAGAGTAAAGGGGCAGAATCACCTCCCTTGCCCTGCTGGCCACGCTTCTCTTGATGCAGCCTAGGACTCGGTTGGCTGTCTGGGCTGCATGTGCACACTGCAGGCTCATGTTGAGCTTTTCATCAACCCAGACTCCAAGGTCCTTTTCCTCAGGGCTGCTCAGAGTTGGGGCTCTGCAGCCTGCAAAAGAGAAGGCTTCCAGGAGACCTCAGAGTAACCTTCCAGGATCTGAAGGGGGCTACAGGAAGGCTGGGGAGGAACTACTGACAAGGTCTTGCAATGACAGGACAAGGGGCAATGGGTTTGAACTGGTAGAGGGGAGATTGAAACTGGATGTTAGGTGGAAGTTGTTTGCAGTGAGGGTGGTGAGACACTGGCACAGGTTGCCCAGGGAGGTTGTGGCTGCTCCCTCCCTGGAGGTGTTCAAGGCCATTTTGGAGGAGGTCTTGAGTGACCTGTACTAGTGGCAGGTGTCCCTGCCTATGGCAGGGGGTTGGAACTAGATGATCCTTGAGGTCCCTTTCAACCTAAACCATTCTCTGAGTCTATGATTCTATATTTTACAATCTCTCAGAATCAGCATCTGAGTTCCTTCTGCAGTAAGATACACCTCTGGTAACGTCAACAGCATTTTTCACTCACTAAGCTTTTAAGAGCCTGGCACAAAAAACCTGGAAGAGGTTTCCAGAATGAAAGAAATTGCTTAGAAATATGGAGTCTATTTGTCTTTGTGTGTGGGGGTGTGTTGCTGTTCTTGTTGGGGTTTGTTTGGTTTTTGTTTGGAAACCACCCCTTCCACAACACCCACTCCCCCCAAATTTTCATTAGTTTCAGGAAATAAGAAAGAAAAATGCAAAGTGTACCACAGAGAGCTACAGGCAATCTATGGACATATTTCTTCTTTATTGTTACATTCTGGACTGATTTGTGGACCAATATTCTTCTGTAGTGAACAGCATTTATTAAAGAAATCAACAACTAAAAACCCTGGTATTCTGCACAGGATTTATTCTAATGAAGGTATCATTGTTAAGCACAAACCATACGCTGTTCAGAGCTCTAGGCAGGACTGAAAAATGTCTGATATCCATTATGCTAGAGGATTATCCATAAGAATCTTAGAATGGTAAGGTTGGAAGGGACCTCAAGGATCATCTAGTTCCAACCCCTGCCATAGGCAGGGACACCTCCCACTAGCACAGGTCACTCAAGGCCTCCTCCAAAATGGCCTTGAACACCTCCAGGGAGGGAGCAGCCACAACCTCCCTGGGCAACCTGTGCCAGTGTCTCACCACCCTCACTGCAAACAACTTCCTCCTAACATCCAGTTCCAATCTCCCCTCTGCCAGTTCAAACCCATTGCCCCTTCTCCTGTCATTGCAAGACCTTGTCAATAGTCCCTTCCCAGCCTTCCTGTAGCCCCCTTCAGATCCTGGAAGGCTACTCTAAGGTCTCCTGGAAGCCTTCTCTTCTCCAGGCTGCAGAGTCCCAACTCTCTCAGCCTGTCCTCACAGCACAGCTGCTGCAGCCCTCTGATCATTCTCCTGGCCTCCTCTGGACCCACTCCAACCCTTCCATGTCCTTCCTGTGCTGAGGGCTCCAGAACTGCACACAGAATATAGAATCATATAACGGTAAGGTTGGAAGGGACCTTAAAGATCATCTCGTTCCAACCCCCTGAAAGGTACATTGTGGGTGGAGGTTACCTACTGCAATCCACTCTCATTTCAAGGGTTTATTAACTGCTTCTGAGAATTAGCTGTATAGGTTTTTATTGGTACTTCTGTCTGCAATGTTATAGCAGAACCTCACTGTTTTCCTCTGTTGATTAGTATCCATATGCCAGCTAGCACATTTATTCAGACAAGAGAGAGAGTTTATGGATCAAGGACGATTTATGAAAAGTGTAAAGGTCAGATCAGACATTTTCCACAAATAATAACCTCACTTCCTTTTAACTATTCAGCTGTACCAGCAAACTCTCTTCGTAAAATGCATTTAGCCAAGGAAGTGACTCAATAGCTATTTTTGTTCACTGTGTTTTACATATGCTCTTCCATATAAAAAATTAGAAAAGTGGAAAAGGAAGGTTTTTTTGGGTTTTTTTTGCTTCATTTTTTTGATTTAAATATATTTTGGCCAGGGAGGTTTGAGAGGATAATGTTCCCTCACAGAAAGTTTCTCCTTGGGATCTCACTTTGTAATATGTTAGAGAATACAGAAAATAGGTCCAATTTCATATGACATTTTTCTTTTGAAATTATGACTCGTCATGAATTATAATTTTCTGCCTAGTGGAGAGAAATTCCAGACACTTTTTTTACTGTAAAACATTTTGTGTACCTCACTGTCTCCTTGTATCATGTTTTATCACTCTATTTATTTAAATAATTGTAAGAAGTGAAAGCAAGGAAATATTGGACAGTTCATACTCCTTCCATATGATTATATTTTCTAGTCAGCCTTACACACTGTGAGATACCTGAGTGGTACTGCAGGTGCCCTAAACCACTGCTTTTAACTAAAGAGATGTCACGATCACCATTTTTCATTCAAATATAAAATCATAGAACAGTAAGGTAGGAAGGGACCTCAAGGATCATCTAGTTCCAAACCCCTGCCATAGGCAGGGACACCTCCCACTAGTACAGGTCACGCAAGACCTCCTCCAACCTGGCCTTGAACACCTCCAGGGAGGGAGCAGCCACAACCTCCCTGGGCAACCTGTGCCAGTGTCTCACCACCCTCACTGCAAACAACTTCCTCCTAACATCCAGTCTAAATCTCCCCTCTGCCAGTTTAAACCCGTTGCCCCTTGTCCTGGCATTGCAAGACCTTGTCAATAGTCCCTCCCCAGCCCTCCTGGAGGCCCCTTGCAGATATTGGAAGGCCACTCTAAGGTCTCCTGGAAGCCTTCTCTTCTCCAGGCTGCAGAGCCCCAAGTCTCTCAGCTTGTCCTCACAGCAGAGCTGCTGCAGCCCTCTGAGCATCTTTGTGGCCTATTCTATGTGTTAGGACATCATCTACTAGACAGTCCCAATTCCTTCTCCACTGAGAGCTGCTCTCAATCTGCTCATTGCCCAGTCTCCACTTTTACTTGAAATTGCCCCAACACACAGGCAGAACCTTGCACCTAGTCTTGTTGAACCCAAAATGACTGGAATTTAAGATTTTGATCCTAGTTTTCTGGACAGGACATGCTGTGCTCTGTCACAGATACAGCCACAACTACATACGTTTGTTTACAACACAGGGGAACTGCAGTCTTACAATATACAGAGCTTATGCTGGTCCATTTTCAAAGAGTGGCTCATGCTGAACCAATTTGGGAAGCCTGATGAAAAAGAAGAAAAAGCTTCTTTCACAAGGTTTGTTTTAAGCCAATTGGTTTGTGTTATGAAAAACCTTGTAAAGTTCAACTCTGTTCTGCCTCAATGTACTGTATAATCATGGTCTCTTTTCCTCCCTCTATGATTAATATAATCAGCATCTGAGCATTTTCTTGTTGCTTTTATTAGCATTATTAAACAAAATAATCCTCAGAGCTCGTATTCCAAAGCTGATTTAAGAACATTAAACAGCACTTGTGACCATTAAGGCCTGATCTGGATGATATTACGGTGCTCATATTTGTTATCACTGTATGAAAGTTATTATAGTAATAAACCCACATAGTTTTCCAAGTGATTCCATTTAATCTCAGCAAAAAGCAAACAGCTTGTCATGCAGAATACTTCACACTGCTAATCCACTGCTGACAGAAAGCCAGGAAAGGCAAAACTGTCATTCCTCATTTACTCCTTCATGCAGACCCATCTGAATGCTCTGCTTGCAAAACTGGTTGCCAGCAAGCCCCAAGAGGTCTGGAGGAGAACTCTGAAGGCAGGAAGTTGCTCAGAGCATTTGAGAACATTTTCCTTAAAAGAGAAAACATTTCTAAATCTGCAGTGAGTACTGGGACAATTCAATGAGTGTATGTATTCACTGCCAGGGACAAACAATAAGGTGGCACAACAAATTTACAAATACCATTATCTCGTTCTACAGACAGAGAAACTGAGGCAGGGCTTCTAAGACTATCGCTCTAGCATTTTGTAGCTGTAGTGGAGGGGTAATTAATTAATGCAAGATAGTATTTTTTAAAAAATCATATAGTTTATTAATATTCAACATTCAGAACTCTCACCACCCCCATCACTCATTTTAATAACAATCAGTTATTTGCATCAGACATGGAAACTTTATATACAGGTTACAACAGGCTCTAGCAGTACTTACTGATAATATATAACATGAATTGAACTCTATTGAACTGGCAGAGAAGGCTCTGCGGTCAGTGTGCTGCTTGTGGTCAATGCTTGCACACTAGATGGACTCAGGGAGCCCCTCTCTGCTTATGGCAGAAGGCAATGGTGAGTTACAAGAGGCTTAATGGGCCTACTCTCACAATATAATTGGACAGTACCCAAAGCACACAAATGGGTTGCTGTCGGTGGTCTCAAAGCCTTAGAGGCTTTGGAGTTTCCCAGGCTCTGGGTGCTGGGGAAAGGAGGCAGACAAGCTCTGACCTGGTCCTGATCTGCTCTGGATGATCTGTGTGTCTCCAGGGCTTCCTGTCTTGGCAGGAGGCTTTCAGGTGCAGCAGGGTGCAATGCCATGTGCAGTCTCAGCACGGTGTCATGCTGGCTGTGCAGGCTGATTGCATGGAGGCATTTAGAGCCTGATCCTGGTAAGCTCTTGGCAGGCAGTTTCCAGACAGTTCAGGATAAGGCAGCACAAACACAACAGCAGATCACACTGTGTTCCCTGCTCATCTCCTTTTATCCATACAGCCTGAGACTAATGGGCCTCTGGACACAGAATAGCCATTGAGTATAGCAATTAATCAAGCCTGACCATATTAGATGAATCCATTGGCTTGCTTGACCCAAATTTGGGCAGAGCACAGCCTTGCACAAGGCAAATGTGTGTACCTTGTTTACCACAGGGTTCAAAACAAGTCTGGGCAAGCCACAGTCCTCAGACTCAATGGCTCCAGTTTCTTTGTCCTCTTTCATGCAGTAGCTTCTCCCCAAATCAGGAGAGGAGAGCAGAAAAGCATGCCTGGGCAAGCCAGGACATAGATAAGCCTATTAAGGCCTGCTTAGGCCTACCACAGCAGTAGCAAGTCTTAACTACGGTAGAAAGTCTCCACGCTTGAAAGACAGTTGTGTGTCCAGCACAGTGATAGGTGGATTTGACACCAGGACCTTATTACACAGTGATTTAATCATTATCTGTGGCAGGTACAACTGCCTGGACAGAAGCACAAACTCCTGACAGACACCTGAAAAGGCTTTCTAGAAGCTGACAGATGACTAAGTGCATGCATGTTTTGGTTCTTCTTTCTAGAAAGAATATTCCTTAAAACTTAAGGTCAAAGCTTAACTGGCTGTTATAGTATATTTCCAACTGATAACCCTAACTTGAAATTTGATTGTGTCAGAAAGAGGGTTGAGATGGTTACAGTGAAGCCACAGTTTTGGGTTGCTGTTGCTGTCTGGTTTATAGGTGCCTCCGTGATATTATGATGGAGGCCAACACCACACTTCCTTGTGATCTTTTAAAGCAGGGTGCAGAAAACAGAGGATCACCTAGAACCCTTAGAAATTTTTCTCTTTCCCAGGATACTTCATGGTTACAAACTCATACTACATTGTTCTGTATCATACTGTTTATAACACAAGAACCACTCTGCACCGCATCGTTGCTCACCTGTGAATAAACATGCCTAGAGTACAACACAGAGAACTGCATCATATGAAGAGACTTCAAGCTTGCAGTATTAGTATCTAGATTTAGACCAGATTTTGGTATTAGTGTGCTTGGAAGAAAGTATATTCAAAAGATTCTTTACCTACTATGTGATGAAAACAAAATTTAAAGAAAATACTTGTCTCATTTCTGCTCCCAATCCTATGGGTAACTATAACCTGATTTAAGCTGGAGAATATATTTTAATGATCCCATTTTGCACAGTTTTTAATTTGAGCTAATAAACTATGCTTTCTGCATTGCATCAAAATGTGAGTTTGATTTTACAGTCACCCAGACTCTTCATTATGTAGGACAGAATGAGAATCTCTCCGAAGGTTGTCACTGAGATGCTTCTGAAAAAAAGAAAAAAAAAAAAAAAAAAAGCAAGAATCAGCAGCACTTCTAGGGAGAAATTATTTACTTTAAGGTCATAGAATCACAGAAAGGTTATCTGTCAACTCAGCAGCAGAGACAACATGCAGCCATTAAGAATTCCTCCCCAGCTCCTTGTTCTAAAGCAGTGGAATATAGTCCCAAATTTCTGTAAGTCAGTTGGTCCCTGTCTGTCACAAACACTTTCATCCTTTTATGAACTGATATCTCTTTCCTCCACTAATAAGCATGGTCGGAGTAGAGTCAGTAATTGAAATTTATGACTTGTGTACCCTATTTTAACACTTTTCCAAAGACTCATTAAATCTCTTTTATGTGGATTTTTCCCTGCCTCATACCTTCATTAACTGGAAAAAAAAGAGAGAATAAAGTCCCATTTACAACACCGCTGAAGCCATACCAGGTCCTTGCTTGACTGATGTTCTTCTAATGAATTATATGTATTGTAAACAAGTTCTGCAAGCTAGCCCAAGGTCTTCTCCATTAATTTTTCATTAATGAAATGCACCACTTAGCTTGTTTGACACTTAAGTAATAAGCATAAATTTAAAATAGAGGTCACCATAAGGAAAGCATTTCAAAGTGTCATTGAGGGAACAAGCAAATGAACTATTCACCCCTCCCCAAATGCTTTTAAATTCACAGCCCAGTCAGTTGTAAAATTTGAAAACCAGTAATATTTCAATTCTTCAAGTAGCTGCCAAGATTTAATGAAAAAACAAATACTCCAGCTGAGCTTTTGCACAGTTGTTCTCTTCTGTTTCCTTTTTTCTCCCTTCACATCCTATGCTAGGAAAAATCCTATGCCTTATTTAACCTCAAGAAAAAGGAATTCCTATATAAGAGAGGAGTAAAGGAAATAGTGGAATTAACTCATGACACCCTGGTTTGGTTGATCACAACTGAGGGTGGGGCATGTGAGGCCATTTCAATACACGATCTCTCTTCCATGTTCCAGACAGAGGAATGATCAGTCATAATTGATACCAGTTTCTCCCAGAAAAATCCTACAAGACAAGCCTTGATTCAGCCATCATTTTCTGCTTGTCAGTAATGTAAATGCTGAACAATACTTTTTCCTAGTTGTATTGGGCAAATCACTTATACCATTTGGAAACAGTTGAACTGCATCCCCCTGGGTCTGAAAATGAAGCTGAGGCATTGATATTTCTCTCCAAAACCACATCTACACAGCCAAAAGACTCCCAACAAACAAAAAAAAACAAACAACCCACAGGGGAAGAAAATGGAAGAAAGGAATCATAGAATGGTAAGGTTGAAAGGGACCTCAAAAATCATCTAGTTCCAACCCCCTGCCATAGGCAGGGACACCTCCCACTAGTACAGCTCACTCAAGGCCTCCTCCAACCTGGCCTTGAACACCTCCAGGGAGGGAGCAGCAACAACCTCCCTGGGCAACCTGTGCCAGTGTCTCACCACCCTCACTGCAAACAGCTTCCTCCTAACATCCAGTTTCAATCTCCCCTCTGCCAGTTTAAACCCATTGCCCCTTGTCCTGTCATTGCAAGACCTTGCCAATAGTGCCTCCTCAGCCTTCCTGTAGCCCCCTTTAGATACTGGGGGGCTACTCTAAGGTGTCCTCTTCTCCAGGCTGCAGAACCCCAACTCTCTCAGCCTGTCCTCACAGTAGAGTTGCTGCAGCTCTCTGAGCATCTTCGTGGCCTCCTCTGGATCCACTCCAACACTTCAATGTCCTTCAATCATCATTGATCATCATGTGCCTGTAGCCCAATGCCCTGTTTGAAATGAGCAGGTAGGTCTCAGTCTTCCTGAGGGCTGAAAAAACATCTCCTTAAAAAAAAAAGCAGACCACAGCCACAGCCAGAATCGGCTCCCTTATTGGCACCTTTGGTATACAGACTAACGGGTAAGCGGGAACGAACGATAAACTTCCTAAATATAGCTGCCTACTAAGGCCTAGGTAAGACCAACAGGTGCATGCCTCTCATGACTGCAGCCAAATTGCTGTGTGTCAACACTGTGAAAGCTTAGAGCTATCAGTGTTCATTCATGAGATGTCCCATTTAGTGCTAATTTCTGCAGAGAGGTGAGCATTCCAACTGACTGATGATTTTTCTGTCTCTTGAGGTTAGCAGGTAGCGGTGAGGATGCCGGTATGCAGAAATAAAGATGGAAAAGCTTGTTTGAAGTTGCACCTTAATGCAAGAGGGAATATAAACAAGTAACATTACATATTTTAAGTGGATATTCTGTCTCTGTTCATTTACCTCAGAGTTCAGCTTTCAGCACTGTATGGATGTCTGTTTACATTATTCTAAATCTACCACACTTAAAAGCAACATTACCTTGGGAAAACATGCAATACAAATCACAGCGTTCACTCTCACAGCTCACCGCACAGATTTAAGGAGAGACATCTCTTGATGAATGCCTGATATTACTTCATTTAAAGTTAATGATATTTGGTCTGTGTATTTGACAGAAAAACCACAGAGCAGCAGAGCACTCTGGCAAACGCTGCTGGCATATGAAACTTGCACGTTAGGTGTCTAACAAAGTGCATGCAGCCAGCTGGAATTAGAGGTGGCTGCCATACAATGCGAGTCAGGCAGTGTTCATACTGAGTGGTACTACCTTCATCCAGACTCATTGATTCATAGACTGATAGAAAACCAGGTTGGGAGGATGTCAAGAATCATCTAGTCCAAACTTTCAGGGCAGTTAACGAGCTGGCTCTGAAACTGTCTAATGTAGGGGAATCCATCACCTCTCCTGGGAGTTTATTCCAATGTTTAAGAGTTCATATGGTGAAAAAGAAATTTTCAGTTGTCCAATCCAAATCTCCCCAGTAACAACTTGTACCTATTACCCTTTGTCCTCACCATGTGACTCTTGGTAAAAAGGGAGTCTCCTTCCTGATGATAGCTGCCCTTTACACTTGTACATAGTTGTGAGGTCTCCTTTAAGCCTCATCTTCTCAAGGCTGAACAAACCCAGTTCTCTCATCCTTCCTTCACATGACTGGTGTTTCAGTCCTCTGATCATTCTTGGATCAAACTTGCTGATAGAGCAGAAAATAGCAGATAAGGTTTTGGGACATGAGTCTTCCTCTTGGGTTGTTTATTGTGTGTATGCTCTACACACTCTCCACTGTGCCTATAACAGGTACTACACTGCTTTGGTGGAGTCTCATCAACTTTTGTATCCACCTCCCCTAAAATACACCAACTCAAGCCACCTGAAAAAGAAAACCACTCAGTGTCTCATCAACTTTTGCATCCACCTCCCCTAAAATACACCAACTCAAGCCACCTGAAAAGGAAAACCACTCAGTGTCTCATCAACTTTTGCATCCACCTCCCCTAAAATACACCAACTCAAGCCACCTGAAAAGGAAAACCACTCAGTGTCTCATCAACTTTTGCATCCACCTCCCCTAAAATACACCAACTCAAGCCACCTGAAAAGGAAAACCACTCAGTGTCTCATCAACTTTTGCATCCACCTCCCCTAAAATACACCAACTCAAGCCACCTGAAAAGGAAAACCACTCAGTGTCTCATCAACTTTTGCATCCACCTCCCCTAAAATACACCAACNCCCCCAAAAAAAAAAACTGAGATACATAAATTGGGACAGGTTATGCTATTAAATCAGAAAACCAGCTTAAAGGTCACATCTTCAAAAATCAGTTTTAAAGCATGTCTTAAATAGCTGCTTTGAACAGAAGTGAATTTGCTCTACAAGAAGAATATTATGGAGCTTGCATGCTGTTCCAGCTGCTCCTCATTTGTGAAGAACTTTCATCTTCAAGACATTCAATTCAATGTCCTTCTAATTTCAAAATCATCACCACCAGAAGATATATATTCTGCATTAAAAAGAGGGTACTATATCCCACAGATTTAGGAACAATGAGGAAGAGCTGAAAGGTAGTGCACCCCCCAGAATCATCCCAAAGATAAAGAATAAGGTGTATGCTATGGAACTTCTCACACTGGAATGAGAACCCACTTACATGTTAGAGAGCATCATGCATCAAAGTCGCTGACAATACCTGTGAAAACTAGAGGGATTGTGCTTCATACCTGAAAGTAATGCAACTAGGCTAACTACAAAGAGAGAAAGGGGGGGGAAAAAAAGCATTGACAGAATTGATGGAGTCTAAATATAAAATGCTATAGCCTGTAGTCCACACTGAAACAAGCCTCTCCCCCAGTACAGTACAAAAGGCAGCCCACAATAAGCACTTTCCTGGAAGGAAAGCCAGCATATACATTTTAATGAAATTCAATTAATTCTGTAATTAGGTCACATCAGTAAAAATGTATGCAAATTTATGGGCTTACAATAAGTTTAGCAGTTGTGAATGACTAATAAATCATTCATGAAAAAACAAAAGCTTTGTATTTTCATCTCAAACTCCTGGTCCATCATTACCCAAACCTACAAATATCCTGCTGAGGTCTGGTATCAAGTATGCACAGTACAGATGCACAGAAAGCAGGATACAGCTCAAGACTTGGGGTTTTTTTTTTGATCTGCCAGCATTGATAAGAAGAGGTGAGAGCATAAAAACTTAATTAAAAAGACAACAAACTGAATACTTGAGAAATTAGTGCTTGGTGGGTTGACAGCATTCAGTAGAAAACACCAAAAGCAAAGGATGTTGTCAGTTTGGTTCCAGTAACACAGCACTGTAAAAAAGCCCCAGTTCCACTACCACTTCAGAAATAGGAAGAAATCACTCAAAGCCTTTTCAAAAGGTTGGATTTTTTAATCAAACAGATATGAAGCCATTTTCTCTAAAGTCTGGAATGCAGATTTCAATGAAGCAGAAAGTGCTTTCTGACATGACTGAACTACTTACAAAATGTTGTGTGTTAATTCAGCAGGATTAAAAGCACTTAATTAGGAAGCCTCCTGCTTCACCATGCTTGCAGACAGAAGCTGAACTTGGGGTTTGAATTTATTCCACCAGAAACCACTACTTAGATTCATAGAGTGGTAAGGTTGGAAGGGACCTCAAAGATCATCTAGTTCCAGCCCCCTGCCATAGGCAGGGACATCTCCCACAGGAACAGGTCACTCAAGGCCTCCTCCAACCTGGCCTTGAACACCTCCAGGGAGGGAGCAGCCACTACCTCCCTGGGCAACCTGTGCCAGTGTTGTCAATGATGTTGTAGTCAGTGCAGCTTCAACGGGAGCTATAGATGAGTAATTTAGAAGGTAACCATAGAATCACAGAGTGGTTTCAAATGGAAAATACCCTTAAGATGATTGAATCCAACCCTTATCTGACTCTGCTAAGTCTGGTGTTAAACCATGTCCCTTTGCACCATATGGTGACTCAATGACCTCCCTGGGGAGTCTCTTCAAGTGTTTGATAAACCCTTTCTGTGAACATGGGGCATTAAAATAACAGCAACAGTCTATTGCTGTGCTGGTTTGAGGCTAATTGGAATATTTAATGAAAAGAATATTATAGGCTGTGAAAAGCAAACACTGGTGATGTCTGCTTCACTCATAGGCTTGCTGAGGTGTATAAGACGACAAACATAGATAAGACAGCCTCTCTTGGAGAGTCTTGGGCCTGCTCCTCTCTGATGAATAATCTAACTAACCACTCTGTTTCTAACCCCCCTGGCTGACCCCCGAAATTTCCTTGTGCATAAGGCAAACTCCAGGGTGAGGTAGAGGGGTGGAGAGAAGGTGGAAGGGTGGTTGAGAGCCCCTCCTGGGGTCACTGATTTCTGGGAGGGGGATTGTGTTTCTGTATTCCCTTTAACTTGTCTATTTCTGTAACTATTCAT
>VWZE01000072.1:131866-154788 GCA_013396675.1 Eubucco bourcierii
CAACCACTGACCCTGTTCTACAAAGTCCACTGCTAAGCCATATCCCCAGGCACCATATTTAAATGGCCTTTAAAACACACCCAGGGATGGTAACTCAGTGACCTCCCTGAGCAACCTGCTCCAATGCCTGACCACTCTCTCTGTGACAACTGCCTGATGCCTGCTCTAAACCTACCCTCTTGTAGTTTGAGGCAACTCTTTCTTGTTCTATCACTAATACCTGTGAGAGGAGACCAGCAGCAGCCTCTCTACAGTGCCCTTTCAGGGAGTTGCAGACAGCAGTGAGCCCTCTCCTCAGCCTCCTGTTCTTCAAACTAAACAGCTCCAGATCCTTCAGTCACTCCTCATAAGATTTATTCTCCAGATCCTTCAGTCACTCCTCATAAGATTTATTCTCCAGGCCCTTCACCAGCTTCATTGCCAATACATTTAAGAAGTGTATTTTTTCCTGTTTATAGAGAAGTATAATAATTTGCTACAGTTTTGTACCAAGCAATTGGCACAGGTTGGTAGTTTCTCACCAAACAACTGTAGCATCTAACAGGTTTTATTTCCAGTGCATTAGAGTCTAGTGCCTTAAATTAAAACAAAACCAAACAAAACAACACCAGTATGAATGAGCATAGATCACAGAATGCCAGGCTGGAAAGCACCCCAAAGATCATCTGGTCCCATTTTCCCAGGCAATAGCAGAGTCACAATGAGCTGGCCCAGAACCCTGCCAAGCTGAGCCTTAAAACTATCCAGTGCAGAGGACTTCATTGCTTCCCCTGGGAGATGATTGCGAGATGAGACTGTGCTCATGGGGAAATATTTTCTTCTGGAGTGTAAGGGGAATGTCCCCAGCAGTGACTTCTCCCCATCATCCCTTGTCCCTTCTATGGGACTCCACATAAAAAAGGAGTCTCCATCATCCTAGAATCCACCCTTTAAGTACTGGTCAATGATAACAAGATCTTCCCTCAGCTGTCTCTTCTCCAGGCTGAATGAACCCAGCCTCTCCTCACAAGGCAGGGTTTCCAGTCCTCTGATCATTCTTGTGGCCCTTCTCTGGACACTGTCCAGTCTATCCACATGTTTTTTCTTGTACAACAGGGACCAAAACCACAGGCAGTGCTCCAGGTGTGCTCTGACCAGCGCTGAGTAGAATGGAATGATGGCTTCTTTATCTCTGCCGCCCTTGTGGATGCAACCCAGCATCCTGCTGGCTTTCTTTGCCAAAGAAAGAGTTTCCTGCTGTAGTGAACAGACTTTTTCTCTACAGAGTACAGATATCCAGTTTCCTTATGTTAGAACATTAAAAAAAAAATTATTATAATATTTCTAAGTATAATAATAATTTATATAAATTATATATTTTATTATAAATGATATCTTTTATAAATTACATAAGTGTAAGACACAGTCCCTTCAAGTAAATTAAAAATATATGTTCAATTGCAGAATAAGGGAGAGAAAGGGCAAGAAAAAGAGATATTGTCATGATCCATGGAAGCAGACAATGAAACACCAAGCTGCACTTGTCTTTCCAAAATGCATAATTAAAGTGGGAATCAGATTTATCATGTTCCCATCTTCCTTCACAGGCCAGCTTCCCTCCACAGGTTGATGTCCCTGGATATATGGTGTCTGGGGCAGTGTACTGTGCATACCAATTGCAAACTCTACTGGATTCCTCTGCTGGTAACATGCCATTTTCAGTAGAAAAATGCTAACTGTAGGCAGTTGAGTGAACATCAGAATTCCCCCACTTAAGTTCAGACTGATGTTAACAGGTCCCTCGGAACAAGCCTTCCCCTGCAGAAAGGGAGAAGCTCTTCCAAGGAGAATGGCATTGCCTATGCCAGCCTGAGCTTAGGCAAGAGGCTCTGCCCAGGCTGCAGCCAAGAGAAGGTCTTGTCCAGTTGTCTTCATTAAGCACCTAACATTTGTTGTTGTTACTCCTTTGGAATTTTAAGTCATAAACCTCTGAATCTTAAGGGATGCAGAAGAGTGCTGAAAAACAGAGACTTTGGGGTATGATCAATGCAGTAGTTTCGTACCTTTATCCAACTGGGAGCAAATCAATATATTTTCCAAGCAACCCACCTGAAGGATTGCAGCTTGCACTAATAATGGTGTTAAATGAGATTGCTTAGGCCATGTGAAAATTAGTACAGTTTGAAGCAGAAACACACACAGTTTGAAAAAACAACTTGTAAAAGCCTCTGGCTATCAAACAGCTTAATAAAGTGAAATCCTGAACCACAGCATAGTCATCTCTTGCTCTGACCTGGCTTCACAGTCAGGATTTCACCTCCTGCTGAATAAAGCTGGTTTTAACTTAGTTACAAAAATGAGTTTTAACCACTCTGACATAAATGAGTGTCAAGGAGATTTGAGTTGTATTTCATTTGCCTTGTTTGGGATTCTCAGACATTTCCTCCATGCTAATTCAATGTGTCCCAGGCATTGGAATGGGCTGCCCAAGGAGATGGAGTCACCAATCCTGGATGTCTTCAAAAGTTGTTTAGATGCAGTGTTTGAGGATGTAGTTTAGGTTGAACCTTGTAGAACAGGATTACTGGTTGGACCTGGTGATCCTGAGGGTCTTTTCCAGTCTGCATGTTTCTATGATTCTCTTTTAGAGATCCATTTCTCTCATTTTCAGTCCTACAGGTGAGCAGAAAGCAGCAGCTAAACACAGAGCAGCTCAGCCTAAGGAAGGAAGAGCCCAGCCAGCACCCATGGGTGAAGTTAGAGCAATGCATTTGAGCAACTTGTTAGAGCACTATGTCAGAGCAATCATCAGGTTCCTGCCCTAGCTAACCGGGGGGCCACCAGGCCCCCCGGCCTTTTGGAACACCTCCACCATTCACCCAGTGTGCACCGTGGGGACTCACCTGTGAGGATGGGAGGAGGATCCCTCTGCCCAGTCGGGCAAACTTGGGGCTTGCCTTTCCTGTGGCTGATTAAAAAGGAGAGCGGGCAGGGAGGGCAAAGTGGTCACACCTGGGGTGGGAGGAGACTCCACCTGGGGTGGAGTCCACCTGGGACTCCACACCTGGGGTGGGAGGACGTGCTCTGGGTTTGGGGGAAAAAAGGGTCAAATGTGGAGTGGGGTGGGCAAGGAATAGGTGTGGTGGAAAAGGGGAGTGAGCTGGTGCTGAAAGTAGGGAGGTGGAGAGGAAAAGCATGGAGATGAAAAGAGGAAGATGGGGGGAAATAGGAGATGGAGAGGAAAGGAGGGAGCTGGGGTGAAGTGAGATTAAAAAAAAAGAAACCTGGTCTGTAGTGTTTGCACTGAAACCAACCTTGTCATGAGCAACCCTTGCACAGAATCACAGACACATTCAGGTTGGAAAAGACCCTCAGGATCACCAAGTCCAACTGATAATCCTGCTCTGTAAGGTGCACTCTAAGCCAGAGCTTCAAGCACCACATCCAAAGGACTTTTAAACACACCCAGGGTTGGTGACTCAACCACCTCCTTGGGTAGCCCATTCCAGAGCCTGACCACTCTTGCTGGGAACACTTTTTTTGTAATATCCAGTGTGAACCTACCCAGTTGTAGCTTGAGGCCATTCCCTATTGTTCTATCACTCATTACCTGTGAGCAGAGCCCAGCAGCAGCCTCTCCACAACATCCTTTCAGGTAGCTGTAGACAGCAGTGAGGTCTGCCCTCAGCCTCCTCTGTTTCACACTAACCATCCCCAGCTCCTTCAGTCACTCCTCATCAGATGATTCTCCAGGCCCTTCCCCAGCACTGTTGCTCTCTGCACTCTCTCCAGCACCTCAGTGTCTTGTATTGAGGTGCCCAAAACTGGACACAATACTTGAGGTGTGGCCTCACCAGTGCTGAGTGCAGGGAGACAATTCCCTCCCTACTCCTGCTGGACACAGCATTTGCAGTCCCAGCCAGGATGCCATTGGCTCTCTTGGCCACCTGGGCACACTGCTGACTGTCAGATAGAACCCCCAGGTTCTCATTTCTGCCAGGCAGCTTTCCAGCCAGGCTGCCACCAGTCTGTAGCCTTGCATGGGGTTGTTGTGGCCCAAGTGTAGGACTTGGCCTTGCTGAAGCTCCTATCATTGATATTATCCCATTGATCCAATCTGAGAGTCTCTGTAGAGCCTTTCTAGCCTTGTACAGATCAACAGCTAACTTGGTGTCACCTGCAAACTGACTGATGATACAATCCATGTCCTTATCAAAACCATTGACAAAGGTGTTAAACAGAAGTGGTTCTGACCCTGAGCCTTGAGGAACACCACTTGTGACCATCAAAAAGTTATTACCAGAAAATTATTAGGATTATTAAGAAAGTATTGAAGACGTGGTGAGACACTGGCACAGGTTGCCCAGGGAGGTTGTGGCTGCTCCCTCCCTGGAGGGGTTCAAGGCCAGGTTGGAGGAGGCATTGAGTGAGCTGTACTAGTGGGAGGTGTCCCTGCCTATGGCAGGGGGTTGGAACTAGATGATCTTTGAGGTCCCTTCCAACCTTACCATTCTATGATTCTATGTCTGAGCTAAACTTCTACTAAAATTTTGTGTATTAAAATTAATTTGGTGCTTTCAAAATTTTCTTATAACCTTATCAAGTATAGTAATAACAAATAAGAAAGAAGAGGAAAATTTGTTTCAGGTAAATACCTTCTTTTTTTTTTTTTCCTTAAGCAAATAGCAGTAAAAACAAACTCTTCAACTGTCAAAGAAGGAAGATGTAAACCTGCTGGACTGTTCAAGTTTCTACAGTGGAATCAAAAATACAACTTTGTTTCCTTTACAATGGTTCAGTTTCCAAACGTTTGGGACAGAAAATGTTACCACTGTTTATGAGTCCCATACAGAATCATAGAAATAATTTCCTCTTAGCACTGCAAAAGGATGCTACCAGTCTTCTGCCATCTGCTTCTGCAAATGTTGTAGAAGCAGACAAAGTGGTCTTGCTTTAGGCAGGGCTGCAGCTGAAGGGCCTCTCAAAACTCCCAGAGCCAATGTAAATGCCTAAATGTCCCTGAAATATGATGAGTGACCTGTACTAGTGTACTAGTCCCTGCAGGGACACCTTCCACTACTACAGGTCTCTCAAGGCCTCCTCCAACCTGGCCTTGAACACCTCCAGAGAGGGAGCAGCCACAACCTCCCTGGGCAACCTGTGCCAGTGTCTCACCACCCCCACTGCAAACAATTTCTTCCTTCCAGTTATGCTGTATTTATTCCTCAGTCTGTAGAATATGAACTTCATTAAATCAGAGTAACATTTTGCAATCCCAAACTTGCAGTGTAAATAAACATTGACAGACTTTTAAATTGCTATAAACCATATGATCATAATGCATCCTTGCCACTGTTCAAGTAAAGTGACATCCAAGTAAGTAGGGGTTTGCAGTTGTTCTCCTTACTCAAGTTCTGACTTGTGTTATTTAACCTTTTGGCCTTGTCCTTAATGTAAATGTAAAATGAATTGATATTAAAAATTTTCCTGAAGTGTTTCCATCCCAGGTGTGTTGTAAGATTTGATTAATCAGTGCTTGTGAAGCACTTTAAGCTCTTCATGTGAAAGATGGCATGTACTGAGGTTCTGTGATTGCTTACTGTGCTTATTCATTCACAGCACCAGAAATTAATTTATTTTTAATTTTAATTTATTTTTTTCCATATATTTTAGAATCTCATGAGGGAGAATTACCACAGGGAAACTGATGAATATAAGTCTAATTCAAACTCTTCCCTGCAGACCTTTGTTTCATCTCTGGAAGATATCCTTTTTCTCACAGACTTTTTGGTTGGCCCTTCTGGATCCTGTGTGCAACTTCAAACCCTAGCAGTTAAGTTTGACTGGAGTCAAGAGGCTGACTATGGCCAAATCTCAAGGCATTCTCATGGGAAACTATCCAAATGAGCTAGAAAACTGCTAATGCCCATGGCTTTTATACTATTTAAGGGCATCTTTTTGAGAAAGACAGATGGTATGAATCCAAACACTTGCATGTGAGAGTATGGAGATGGATTGCTGTAGCATGTATCACTCAGACGTATTGGTTTAAAAAAAACAAACCAAAACCACCACACCAAACCAGTTACTGCAGAAGAAACTGCTGAAGAAAACAAAATTTCATGTACCTGTTTGTTTTATTAATTCAGTAGCATTCACTGCTCTCAAACACATCACTTTCAACCAAGCAATGCAATAGAGTGCGCAGAAAATTTCTTCAGTTGCTGCCAATGGCAGTTCTCAAGACTAGAGTGGAAAAAAAATTACGGGCCTGGTATGATTTCTTGACAAGCTTTATGCATACCTCTACATCTTACATTTTCTCTTATGCCATTCCTGGTAATTTTCTATCTCTATAACTGGGGACCTGAAACCTCCTCAGTATGCTTATTGTCATTGTGGGCCTAAGCAAGCCAAAATAGGCTTATCCATGTCCTGGCTTGCCCAGACAGGTTTTTCTGCTCTCCCTCCCTCTGTTTTGGGGAGAAGCAACCATGGGAAAGAGGACCAAAAACCTGGAGCCACTGAGTCTGAGAACCCTGACCCTTTGCAGCCTGTGGTAAACAAGGTACACAGGCTCAGCTTGTGCATGCCTTGTGCAGGGCTGTGTTCTGCCCAAATTTGGGTCAAGCAAGCCTATGACTTTACTTAATATGGTCAGGTTTGGCTAACTGCCATTCTGATTGTCTACTCCGTCTCCAAAGGCACATTAGTCTCAGGCTGTATGGATAAAAAGGTATAAGCAGATAACATAGTGTGCTCTGCCATTGTGTCTGCTCTCTGCTGTGGTATTTGTGCTGCCTTATATGCTGAACTGCCTGGAAACTGCCTGCCAAGAGCTTACCAGGAACAGGCTCTAAATGCCTGCAGGCGATCAGCCTGCACAGCCAGCATGACACCGTGCTGAGACTTGGCATTGCATCCTGCTGCACCTGAAAGCCTCCTGCCAAGACAGGAAGCCCTGGAGACACACAGATCATCCAGAGGAGATCAGGACCAGGTCAGAGCTTGTCTGCCTCCTTCCCCCAGCACCATGGCAAGAACCAGAAGTCTCAGTGGATGACAAGAATCCCTGAGAGCTTTTGGGTACTGTCTGAAGCTGTAGCCAGCCCTGCCAGTCGGGAGATCATTTTGTGAGTAAATCCTTCAAGCCTCTTGTAACTCACCATTGCCTTCTGCCATAAGCAGAAAGGAGCTCCTTGAGGCCATCTAGTGGGCAAGTGGAGTATTGACCGCAAGCGACACTGACTGCAAAGCCTTCTCTGCCAGGTCAGTCAAGTTCAACTCATGTTATATATTATCAGCAGTGATTGCTAGAGCCTGTTTAACCTGTATATAAAGTTTCCATGACTGATGCAAAGAACTAATTGTTATAGAAATTAGTGATGGGGGTGGTGAGAGTTCTGAGTATCAAATATTCATAAACAATATTAATTTTTAAAATATCATCTTGCATTAATTAATTACCCCTCCACTACAATTATTCTGTCACTGTAGTTAACAAGACCCTCTGGCTCTGGACTGGCAGAGATGTTCTGGACACCCCACAAGAAGAATATTTCACATCCTTCACAGAAAAACTCCATTGTACATTTTTATAAACAACTACACAAAATCTACCAGAATTTTTAAGAGGTGCATAAGCTTCCTCAAATCATCTCAACCCTATCATAACGTCTTCAGATAGCAGATATAAAAAAACTTCCATTACTGAACTTTCTGTTCCCTAATCTGTTCTCTGGATCATATAATTTTACTCAGTGCAGTAAACAAACTTAGAGGAACAAACAATATTAAAGCACATAAAATTAGATGATAAACTATGGACTACCACAATGGCAGGCTGCAGTTCTATTCACTGAAGAATCAGAGATTTAAACATGTAATAATTCTGTTAGGTAGTAACATATATTGATTTTTTTTTTCTAGAAATGTTTCATGCAGATCAGCTATTAATCATTAAATTATTAACTTATCAGTTATTAAATATTCACTGGGCACCCGCAGATATATTCTACAGAAAATGATAAGAAGTTATTAATTTTTATTTTAAAGAATCATCATATATATGATGCTTTTTTTGTCTAAACTATAACTGTGTTAAAACTGTACAACCATTTAAGAAAAAGACAACAGCACTCAAGAAGAAAAAGTAAGTTGAAATTTTAGTCATTGGACTCACCAAAAAGGTTTGATCTCACAAATATGGAGTCTCACTTTATTTTGGTGTGAAAGAGAATGCAAATCTGAGCATGTGTTTATTCTGGAGTAAACAGGTCAGGGCAGATTTGGAAAATGTGAAAGCTGTCTGTAGCCATTCTACAGATGGGACTAGAAATTCAGCCCCTGTGGATTCAGCTGTAGACATACAGCTGGTCATGGTCACAAGCTGACAGCTGCTGGTGTACCAGTGCCTAAGCCACAAAAGAACCCAGAAATCCTGATCTGCAATTCCTATTCCACACACAAACAAAGCTAATCCTGGTAAATTATTAATTACCTTCTTAAGGTCACTGCTTTAAATGTCACTTGACTCTTCTATTAATATAGGTTTATTTATAGAATCACTTCTTTTGGGATATTCAAATCTATACTGCATTGAACACTGGCAAACATACTGTAACTGACTGTACAGCATCACTATTGACTGACCTGTGAGCAAACCAGTGTTGTAATGGAACTGATTCTCACAATGCACCCAAAGCAGTGCTGTAAGGGAACTGATTCTCACAATGCACCCAAACCAGTGCTGTAAGGGAACTGATTCTCACAATGCACCCAAAGCAGTGCTGTAAGGGAACTGATTCTCACAATGCACCCAAACCAGTGCTGTAAGGGAACTGATTCTCACAATGCACCCAAACCAGTGCTGTAAGGGAACTGATTCTCACAATGCACCCAAAGCAGTGCTGTAAGGGAACTGATTCTCACAATGCACCCAAACCAGTACTGTAAGGGAACTGATTCTCACAATGCACCCAAAGCAGTGCTGTAAGGGAACTGATTCTCACAATGCACCCAAACCAGTGCTGTAAGGGAACTGATTCTCACAATGCACCCAAAGCAGTGCTGTAAGGGAACTGATTCTCACAATGCACCCAAACCAGTGCTGTAAGGGAACTGATTCTCACAATGCACCCAAAGCAGTGCTGTAAGGGAACTGATTCTCACAATGCACCCAAACCAGTGCTGTAAGGGAACTGATTCTCACAATGCACCCAAAGCAGTGCTGTAAGGGAACTGATTCTCACAATGCACCCAAACCAGTGCTGTAAGGGAACTGATTCTCACAATGCACCCAAAGCAGTGCTGTAAGGGAACTGATTCTCACAATGCACCCAAACCAGTGCTGTAAGGGAACTGATTCTCACAGTGCACCCAAAGCAGTGCTGTAAGGGAACTGATTCTCACAATGCACCCAAACCAGTGCTGTAAGGGAACTGATTCTCACAATGCACCCAAAGCAGTGCTGTAAGGGAACTGATTCTCACAATGCACCCAAACCAGTGCTGTAAGGGAACTGATTCTCACAATGCACCCAAACCAGTGCTGTAAGGGAACTGATTCTCACAATGCACCCAAACCAGTGCTGTAAGGGAACTGATTCTCACAATGCACCCAAACTATGTTGTGCTGGTTTGAGGTTAACTGGAATATTTTAAAGGAGAAAATTATATTATAGGCTGTGGAAAGCAAACACTGGTGATGTCTACTTCACTCATAGGCTTTCTGAGGTGTGTAAGAACAAGGACACATAGATAACAAAGACACAGAGAGTCTCATCTCTGTCTCTCTGGGAGCTTTTGGCCTTTCTGCTGTGTAACCTAATTAACCACTCTGCTTCTAACCTCCCTGGTCGATCCTCCAAACTCGCCTTGCACGTAAGCCAAACCCTGGGGTAAGGTAGAGGGGTGGGAAGAAGACAGAAGGGTGGTTGGGAGCCTCTCCTTGGGACTCTGATTTCTGGGAAGAGGAGTTGTGTTTCTGTATTCCCTTTAACCTGTCTATGTCTGTAACTATTCCTGTCTGTTGTGTCTATCTCTGCTTGTACATTGTGCTGAGCTGTAAACAGAGCTTCAGTCCTTAACTTCCAGCCGGCTGAGTCTAGTCTGGGGGATTTTACAAAAGGGGGGGCAGGAAACTCCCAAACCATCACATATGTAAACAGATTGCAAATCAGAGTAGTAATCTTGTTTAGGTGACAGATAACCTAGCTGAGAATAATTATTTGTACTCTTAAAAAAATGATTTTAGTATGTTCACAACTGGACCAGTTTCCCAAGACAGTTCACAGGATTACACAAATATACAGAGAGAGCCAGCACAGGGTCAGGAAAGCACAGCAACAACTACTGAAGGCAGAAGCAGAGCTGAAAGGCAGTTCATTAGACTGCCCTTTTGCTTGAAAGGTTACAGTCTGGAAGCCACAACGTACATATGAATACAATGTCTTTTAACACAGCAGTGTCAAAATCTTGGGGAATAAAGCATCCGGTTGCCCTTACTGACATTCATGCCATATGCATTCATTAAATTGAGGCTTGAGACAACAGAGGGGAAAAAATATGCATGATTTAAACACTTCTTGTTACTCCCTGTGTGCTTCCTTTTTAGTAAAAGAAAAGGAGGAGGGGGGAGAGAGAGAAAAAACCTTTTGTTCTGGTTTGTTTATAGGGGGCTAAAATGATTTCACCCTATGCACATGGGTGGGAATTTCAGCTCAGTGAGCCATATTATTTTGCACTCTCCTAAGTTATTAATGTGCTCTTGACAATTTAAGCCCAGTATTGTAAGCCTTTTGTAAATGTAGGGAATTAAAGTCCTTTCCATTGTGTTGCTGCATGCTGAGTAAGCCTCCAATTAGCTGAGCTGTTAATTTGTTGGTTTTCTGTATCTTGCCTGTCTTCAGTTCATTTATTCAATCGTGCTGAATGGTCACCTACCGCCTGTGCCCTAAAGCGTTGTGCTTGCCTTGGACGGTGATCTCTGTGTCACACTTTGCTCACAGCATTTCCAACAGTAGGGTACGTTTCCCTTTGTAGTATTTTTACTCACTTCTAAAAATAAATCAGAAATTGCTGGATGAACTGTTTCCAGCTTTCTTCATGGGCCCCTCTCCAGCCTTCTTGTGCTGCTCCCAGATGAAAAGAACCTTCTTGGAAAAACCCTATAAAACTGAATAGGAAATGGCCCTCTCCCTCCCACCTAACCTGTGAGCAGCCCAGACACCAACCGAATGCTGGGCTGCAAGAGCAGTGTGGGCAGCAGGGCAAGGGAGGGGATTGTGCCCCTTTGCTCTGCTCTCCTCAGACACTACCTGGAGTCCTGTGTGCAGTTCTGGAGCCCCCAGCACAGGAAGGCCATGGAAGTGTTGGAGCAGGTCCAGAGAAGGCCACGAAGATGCTCAGAGGGCTGCAGCAGCTCTGCTATGAGAACAGGCTGAGAGAGTTGGGGCTCTGCAGCCTGGAGAAGAGAAGGCCTCCAGGAGACCTTAGAGTAGCATTCCAGGATCTGAAGGGGGCTACAGGAAGGCTGGGGAGAGACTATTGACAAGGTCTGGCAATGACAGGACAGGGGGCAATGGGTTTAAACTGGCAGAGGGGAGATTGAAACTGGATGTTACGAGGAAGTTGTTTGCAGTGAGGGTGGTGAGACACTGGCACAGGTTGCCCAGGGAGGTTGTGGCTGGTCCCTCCCTGGAGGTGTTCAAGGCCAGGTTAGACAAGGCCTTGAGTGACCTGTACCAGTGGGAGGTGTCCCTGCCTATGGCAGGGGGTTGGAACTAGAAGATCTTTGAGGTCCCTTCCAACCTTATCATTCTATGATTCTATGATCTGATGTGGATGTTCTCTTCGGATCAGGCCAAGAAGATGTCTATATTTCTGTACCAGTGTATCTGAGGCAATTCTGGTTTTGAAGCCAGAAACACTCCAGTGTAAACAGAGAGCCACATCAAATTCAAAGTAGTCTAATATGGTGGTGTTATCCCATGCAAAACATTTACAAAAATAAAGAAGTAAAGGGCACGTATTTGCATATCTTCTAAAAGCTTCCAGAGCTTCTTACATCATCAAAGACTTTACAAAATAGCACTGTGACAAGAAAGGAAAATAAACCAGGGCAATTTTCATCTCTGTCTTTGAAATTCAACCACTCACATAGAGAGGTGAGCATTAAGAACAAAAAGAATTACAAAAATGTGTACTGTGGTGGAAGTGATCATCCTCCACTAAGACCACTGGTACCTCTCACTGTTTATAAACATTGACAAGATCCATTGTATTCCCCTGGAAACTACTAAACCCCTGCAAGTACAATCAATGTAACCAGCATTCTTTCAGTCACTTAAAGAGCTCACATTTGATATAAGGCTTACAGAGACATAACCAAGTCTTGCTATCTTACACAAACAGTCCAGTATTTAAACATTTCACTTGTCAGACTGAAGCTTTTCTGAGCATTTAAAACTCATGCTATAGCCTATCCCTATTTGCTAAGCATACACTTACACACAGATTTTTCAGTTCTTACACAAGCTGCAGCTCATACACAAATGTGTGCTTGACTCAGGTCTAGATATTCAGTTCTGATGCAAACCAATACATCACTTCTGCTGACCTCCACATTCTTCAGTTTCTTGCATCAGCTCTTTACGTGATTCATTACTACAAATCCTATTACAAAAAGAGCACGCTGTATATGATCAGACCTTTTTCAAGGAATTCACCCTGTAATGTTGTGCTGAACTTTACCAAAGTCTAACCCAGGTTTAAGTAATCCATCAGTGAGGTTGCAGCTGCTGTTTCAATGTTATGTGTGCCCTCTGCAAGGTTACAGCTTTTTAGAACTTGCCCTCGGCTCATCTTTCATCACCCAATGCCACAAATGCCATGTTCTTTCTGTCACCTGCACAGCCTTGGCCAGTACTGAACAGTTCCTTCCCCTGCCTGATTTGTCCACCTACCCAATTGTCACCTTCACTCAGTAATGCACATGGAAGTGCAGGGTCTGCTGATGATGGTTTACACATTTAACTTCTAGCGAATGTCAGCTTCCATCAAGTGATTCACTGCACATTAATCAAATTTCATGCCTATAGAGGCCAAAATGCATCTACCTCATCCATATGCAGGCAGCACTGTTTCTCTAAGCAAGACACAAACATTTTTCTTGTCAGCTAGGAAGTGCTGCTCTGTGGCTATATTCTCTTCCCTCTTGTTCTTTTTGCATAAAGCAGATGAGATTTTCTGTTTGCCGGCGCAGACATATTTTTTTCCCAGGCTACAACAGCAACTAGTGCTGGATGATAAAAGCTTTGCCTGCCATCCATATAATGCAATTGTGGTTTGAGTGTTCTGGGTTCCTCTATTTCTGTGTTCCACTTCACAAGCATAATGCTGAAATCACAGGGAGGATGATAAATGTTAACAATTTATCCAAGACTTGAAAATACCAAAAATAATCTCTCTCTCTTGCTCTGCTTTCACTCAAATGTTTAAGACCAGAAAGGACAATCAGATACCCTTGTCTGAACTTCTGTGTAATACATACCCTTAAATTTTATCATCACCTGTGTATTTGGCTCGGTGATTCTTTTCCCCTTCTTTTTACTAAAATATATCTTCTAAAAATATGCTTTTCATTGCCCTGTCTTCATTTGGAGGCTGCAAGAAATAAGGACTGCATGTCCCTTACAGTTATTCCAGTGGTAATCAATCTCACTCTTCAACATGAGCCCCCAGTTCCTAATTTGAATTTGTCTGGATGAAACATTCAGCTATTAGTTTGCTTCATGCCCTTGCCTACTGGATTAAAGAGAGCTTTATTATTTAGTAGTTTTGACTTCTGGAAGTACTGATGTCTTGTAATCAAGTCTCTGGCTCAATCTATTTTTGGGTAGGCTAAACAGACTTAGCTTTTCATGCTCCATCTGTAATGAATTCGCCAGTCCTTGCACCTGATTAAGATTTCTATTCCACAGTGTCTAAAGTAGGGAATTAATCATTTAAAAATGGTTGTCTTGTAACATGCCAATGTTACAGGACAATGTATGTCCTGCTACCTTGGTTACAGATGCATTCCCAGCTAAAGCCTGTACAAATGCCTTACTTACATGCATAATGATATGCATTCTGCACAGATCTGAAAGAGCAGAGCTTGCAGGTCTAAGAATAATCCTTTAGTTATAAATACTCATAACACATTCACGTCGTATCATGCAGCCATTGCATAAATCAAATTTGACTGTAGACAAAAAGTGAAGGGCAAAAGAATTAAAGTACCATTTCTACATCAGAGTTCAGGAGAAATAAGCTTAGGGCACTATAGCTTCCAGTACTGTATGCTCCTTGCCTTTCCCAAACCCCACCTACTCTTTCAATTAAATGCTACAAATACAGTAAGTGATGCAAAAGGTAGTGAAATCCAAAACATGCTTCTGGAATTCAACATCCACAAACCTCACACACACACACACAAAAAAGGATGAAGCACAGTAAAATCCTTCAAACCTCCTGCAACCAGCTTCAGTGCCCCAAAGACAGAATTTTCTAAAGGCATTAGAAAGTGTTAGTCCTGTTCACACTATTCAGTGCTTACCCCCTTTAGGATGGCCAAAGCGGGCAGCATTTAGCGTCGTTCTTGATGGCAAAAAGCACTGCTGACATTCCTGCTATGAACTAAAATTCACTATGAACTAAAATCCACTCCCACTGTTAAAGAGCTGCCAAAATGGCACAGTTATTTCACTGCTTTCCTCTGTAACCTGCAGAGCACCTTTTGCCTTGTGACCAGCTGTGTTCTCAGAGAAACACAGCACAGAGGTGTAGTGCTTCAGATGCCATCTCCTCAGTTGCTGCAGAGTGGGATGGTGATGCCTATTTTTCTTTGGCAGGAAGCAAGGCCATGAGCTGCTGTAGCTGTGCAGCTGAGAGAAAGAAGTATCTTCCCATCACCTGTGCAAAGCAAACAGGAGCTAAAGATGGCTGCAAAGCTGTATCCTGCCTCACTGTGAAGGGGCAGAGTGCAGCTTCTACCTGCCACTCCCTTCCAAGCATGGCAAAAATTCATTTTTGCCTAGCCTGTGTGTTAAACAGAAGGTCAGAGACAGTGTTTCAATGATGTGCAGAGAAAGGAACACCTTATTAGCACTCATGCTTACCTACCTATCTCTGAGTGGTCTTAGGAGGATTAGCACATTCCCACAAAATATGCTGGGTCTAAGTTAGATAATTCACAAGACGGTTTTAAATCATTATCTCTGTTGATGAAATTAGTTGTGTGAGGGAATCCTGTGTGTAACAAAACCACTGACTGAAACTCCATTACATTCTTAGCTTTCTGAAAACAAAGAGATTCACCCTATGAGTTTTAAAACCAGCCATAAATTAATCTCTCTGCTGTTTCACATCCTTTTTATTTTTTTCAACAGCAATTAGAAGCGTCACTCGTACACGCACGTTCACTATTTGCATGGCTTATGACCTCTGCATCTCCATATATGTTCAGCTAATGATCAGCATAGAAATGCTCCTTATTGGATTTTTTTTTTCCTAACAGAAAAGAAAATCCTGAATAAAAAAGGAAATTAATACATTTTTTCATCTTTTAAATTTTGCTGATTGAAGCCCAACTCCACGGCTACGACGAGAGCTCAAAATGAAATTCTTATATACACCTAAGCTAATGAAGTAGTTTAGATTTGATTCTGACCCAGTCTAAAGAAACTCCATAATGGATACCTAACACAAGAGTTCTGACAGCAAATCTGACCTCTGGTCTCATTGCTGCATGCCACATTTTGCTAAGTATGCTGGGAAAGACTCCTGCTCGTATTTGTCATTTTCTGTAATCATGGGCCTTGATCTTTGCCAGAATGAACCTTAATATTATACTGGAGCTCATATCAGAGATATTTTTAGACTGTGAGCCTCAAGTAGTGTCCTTTGGTAATGCCCTCTTGCAAATACAGAGCCTAAAGTGTTTTTGTATGGCAAGACTCAACTTTCCCCTGTTGTGCATTTGGACAGATGAAAAGCTTGGTTTCTATCACAGCATTCGCAGCATGCTTTTGCCTTTTTCAAACTCTGGACTATTTAAGCATGCCTAGTTTCACTGTCTCTGCACTATACAGTGCCACCATCATAAAAGGGAAGAGCTGTAAAATAAGTCTTCATCTCCCTAGGTGAATTTATTGTTGTCATAAAAATAAAGGCCCCCAAGGTTCACTGCGTCCACTGAACTGAAGACCTAGAATGCAAACTTGGGAAATTTACTCTAGCATACAGCTGTGTCATTGTAACTACCTGCAAACTTGGCACAGCTGACATCTGGAAGCATTAATAAAGAAAATGCAACCCTAAGGGGAGAGAATCAGGGATTTGTCAAAAGAAAAATGTATATTATGGAGTCAGAAAGCAATTCATAAGTCAGCATTTGTATTTTATGTGGCGAAGATATTAGCTGGACTTTATTAATGTTTTCAGAAACTATTTGCTGAAACAGACTCTTACACAAACTGCATGCTTATTTATCTTGGGAGTTTGCCTCTTATGGGAAACACTATCATTTGATCATGAACTTTCAAGTGGTTCCACAGCTTGTTTGTTAAAGATTGTTACCCTAGAAGTGTCAGAAAAGACTCTTTCCTCCTCTGTTGTGGTTTTTAAATTCAGCTTTAAATTCAGCACATTTAAATGTGATGGTTTGGGAGTTCCCCACTCCCCCACACACTTTGTAAAATCCCCCAGACTAAACTCAGCCAGCTGGAAGTTAAGGACTGAAGCTCTGTTTACAGCTCAGCACAATGTACAAGCAGAGATAGACACAACACACATGAATATTTACAGAAATACACGAGTTAAAGGTAACACAGAAACACAATCCCCCTCCCAGAAATCAGAGTCCCCAGGAGGGGCTCCCAATCACTCTTCCACTTTCTTCCCACCCCTATACCTTACCCTAGGGCCTGCCTTATATGCAAGGTGAATTTGGAGGATCAGCCAGGGGGTTTAGAAGCAGAGTGGTTAGTTGGTTACTCAGCAGAGTAGAAGACACACTGGCTCCAAGACAGGTCAAGAGACTCTGTGTTATCTGTGTTTGTGTTCTTGTTCTTACCCATCTCAGCAAGCCTATGAGTGAAGCAGACATCACCAATGTTTGCTTTTCACAGCCTATAATTTTTTCACAAAAATATTCCAATTAGCCTCAAACCAGCACAGCTATCATTTGATCATGAACTTGCAAATGGTTCCACAGCTTCTTTGTTAAAGATTGTTACCCTAGAAGTGACAGAAAAGACTCTTTTCTCCTTTGTTGTGGTTTTTAAATTCAGCTGCAGCTGAGCACCACTTGGCTGATCACACAACTGCCCCCCAACCACGAAGGAGAAATTGGGAGCAAAGTGCAAAAAACTCATGAGCTCAGATAAGAATTTAACAGAACGATAAAAACCAAATCAACCAACCAAACCCTGCATGTGAACAGTAAGAATAATAACAACAGTAAATAATGTATAAAAGTGAGTAATATAACTTGCAACTCCCTCATCTGATGGTGCACCAAAACCCCAACCAGAGAGCTGCCACAACCACCCATGCCAGTCTCCCTCTCTTACATAAGCATTGTCCAGTCCAGATGGCTACCTTGAGTGCCAGTACCTCCAATTCCTTGCAAAGAATTTATTCCTATCCTAGTCAAAGTCAAGACAACCTGTGAGTTTGTGATAGGCACACAGAGGAATCCCACATGGCCTGTAGCAAAAGAATGAGCTGGAGGGCAGAGTGTATCAGATCAAAGGATCACAGAACCACACAAACATCCCGGTTGGGAAAGACCCCCAGGATGATCAAGTCCATCTGTTATCCCCACTCTGCAAAGTTCACCCTTAAATCGTATCCTCAAACACCACATCCAAATGATTTTCAAACAGATTCAGGGTTGGTGACTCAACCACCTCCCTGGGCAGCCCATTCCAATGCCTGACCACTCTTGCTGTGAAAAAATGTTTCCTAATGTCCAGCCTAAACCTCCCCATTTGCAGCTTGAGGCCATTCCCTCTTGTTCTATCACTATTTACCTGTGAGAAGAGACCAGCAGCAGCCTCTCCACAACATCCTTTCAGGCATGTGTAGACAGTGCTGAGGTCTCCCCTCAGCCTCCTCCTCTTCAAACTAACCAGCCCTGGCTCCCTCAGTCACTCTTCATAAGATTTATTCTCCAGGACTTCGCCAGCTTCGTTGCCCTACTCATTTTAGGGGTTGGAAGGGACCTCTGGAGATTTGTGAGTGAACCTCCCTGCCACAGCAGGACCATATAGCCTAGTGCAGGTCACACAGGAACACCTCCAGATGAGTCCTGAAAGTCTCCACAGAAGGAGACTCCACAGCCTCTCTGGGGACCCTGTTCCAGTGCTCTGTGACCCTTACAGCAAAGAAGTTCTTTCTCGTGTTGAGGTGGAACTTCCTGCACTGGAGTGTACATCCACTGCCCCTTGTCCTATCATAGGGTACAAGTGAGAAGAGACTGTCCCTTCCTTTTTGACACCCAGTCCTCATACACTTATATACATTTACTAGATCCCCTCTCAGTCTTCTGCTCTCCAGATAAAAAACTCCCAGGTCTCTCAGCCTTCCCTCATAAGGCACATGTAGTAGGTGGTAAAGAGCTTTAGGCTCTCCAGAACAGTTTTTGCCAGAGACATCGCAAGACTCAAGAAGCTCACTTGGGAAGACGGGTTTACAAGGAACAGTCTGCTCAGGTTGCTATGTGGGTAATGTAAGTAACTAGAGGGGCCAGCAGAAGACACAATCCAACTCTAAACAGCTGTATAATCCCAGAAAGAATTACAGTCCTGGAGAAAAGGCTTCAAGGAGACCATAGAGTAGCCTTCCAGTACCTGAAGGGAGCCTACAGGAAGGCTGGGGAGGGACTATTGACAAGGTCTTGCAATGACAGGACAAGGAGCAATGGGTTTGAACTGGCAGAGGGGAGATTGAAAGTGGATGTTAGGAAGAAGTTGTTTGCAGTGAGAGTGGTGAGACACTGGCACAGGTTGCCCAGGGAGGTTGTGGTGCACAGAATCACCCAATATGATTGACCACATTGGGCAATTCTGTGCTCCACAACTTCCCTGGAGGTGTTCAAGGCCAGGTTGGACAAGGCCTTGAGTGACCTGTACCTGTGGGAGGTGTCCTTGCCTATGGCAGGGAGTTGGAATTAGATGGTCCTTGTGGTCCCTTTCAACCTTACCATTCTATGATTAATGTCAACATAACCCTACTGTGCATTCTCAAAATAAACTTACAACTGACAGATCATAGAAAAAGAGAACAAAGCTTTCAAGAGCCTAAGTTTCAGGTATTTCTGATATGAAATATTGCTGGGATGGGAACTGGGTGATGGCTTTGCCATTGTGCTGAACTGATAGCTGAAACGTAGCCTCACCAGAGACACATTGGTACAATATGCTCTGTTGAGAATACATGAGAGAATATTTTCTCTTTTTTAATATATCCTCTTCCACTGTTTTGAGTCCATACTAAAGAGCTTAAATCACTTTTCATAACAAAGTGGACAATTCACAACACTGAACACACACTGATTTGCCCTTTTTTCAAGTGAGCTTTCTCCTTTTCCC
This sequence comes from Eubucco bourcierii, assembly GCA_013396675.1. Taxonomy (NCBI): domain Eukaryota; kingdom Metazoa; phylum Chordata; class Aves; order Piciformes; family Ramphastidae; genus Eubucco; species Eubucco bourcierii. The sequence continues at coordinate 151,482 of VWZE01000072.1, forward strand.
CCTCTTCTGATTGGTTATATCTAGAGAAGGAATTTTTTTTAATGAAGGTTTCTACATGACTTAAAGTCACTGCCCTAAAATTTCAAATAATAATAGTAATAAAAGAAATGTGCAAATAGAGATCAAGATTCATAGTAACTTTGTGAGAGAGGGACTGCCACTGCATGAAACACATAACAGCGATGAACACTTGTTGAAAGCTTGCATGTGAGCTGTATTACTTGATGGAAATGTCTACATGTAATGGAGGAATAATTAATTAATGTGAGATGATCTTTAAATACTAATTATGTTTATTAATATTCAATATTCAGAACTCTTCCCACTACAATCATTAATTTTAGTAATAATCTGTTCTTTGCATCGGTCATGGAAACTTTATACAGGTTATAACAGGATCTAGAAATGACTACCAGTAATATAGCATTAATTGAATGGAATGGAACTGGAAGGGAAGGTTCCTGCAGTCACTGTACCACTTGTGGTCTATACTCTGCTTGCCCACTCGATGGACTCAGGGAGCTCCTTCCTGCTTATGGCAGAAGGCAATGGTGAGTTACAAGAGGCTTGAAGGATTTACTCACAAAATGATCTCCCGACTGGCAGGGTTGGTTACAGCTTCAGACAGTACCCAAAGGCTTTCAGGGGATTCTTGTCACCCGCTGAGACTTCTGGTTCTTGCNGTGCGGGCTGATTGCATGGAGGCATTTAGAGCCTGTTCCTGGTAAGCACTTGGAAGGCAGTTTCCAGGCAGTTCAGGATGCAGTGAGGCAGCAGCAAACACAACGGCAGAGAGCACAGATACAATGGCAGAGCACACATTGTGCTCCCTGCTCATCTCCTCTTATCCATACAGCCTGAGACTAATGTGCCATTGGAGACAGAATAGCCAACCAGAATGGCAGTTAGCCAAGCCTGGTGAAGCCATAGGCTTGCTTTACCCTTTTTAGGGCAGAACACAGCCCTGCACAAGGCATACACAAGCTGAGCCTGTGTACCTTGCTTATCACAGGATGCAAACAACTCTGAGTAATCCAGAGTCCTTAGACTCAGAGGCTCCAGGTTCTTTGTCTTCTTTTCCCCAAAACAGAAAGAGGGAGAGCAGAAAAATATGTCTGGGTAAGCCAGGATATGTATGAGCCTATTTTGGCCTGCTCAGGCCTACCATGACACCACATTAAACCTCCATTATTCCCTAGCTGTAAAAACTGATTCCAGCTGCCATGTGAAAATCCCATGTCCAAATCAGGTCAGCTTTGCCAACCAGCTGCAAAAAAGCTATAGGTTTCTAGAAAAAAAAAAAGAAAAAGGAGCTGTGCACATTTTTCAGCATCTTGCTGAAGCTGAGGAGTGGGCCAGAAGCATGAGAAGGAAACCTTACAAGAGCTGTGACAGGTTTGAGTATTTGGCAATCTTTCCTATAGCACCAATGACTTAGGGAGATGGATTTCGTGGCAGTCAAAAATGATAAACCACTTAAAAAGCTTTAGTTGTTAAACTTATGTCTTCATAAAGCTACTTTAATTTGGTGTGAAAGGAACTACTAGAGAAGCACCTTCGTAACATCCAGGGAGAAATTCCAAGTGTGTTGTCAGCTGAATTTTAATTCCCGCTCCACGATAAATGAGAGAAAATCCATATTAGCCCAGCTGCATATGCAACAAACCTGCAGGATCAAGATTACCACTATGCTCTCACACTGCAGTTTGGACATCAAAAATTTGTACTTCCTCCTCCCTGCATCTGCTCAGGATGGAGGTGTCTCAGGTTGGGGTTTTCAGCCACAGAAAAGAAGAGAGGAAGACAGAAATATAATTTTTTTTCAGTATTAGTCACAGCTTGGTGCCTAGAAAGGTAATATTGGAGCACCTGACAGGTGAGTTGTGGAGCCTTTTCCTATTTCAAGAACAGACTTGTAAGTGCTCCAAAATCTGCACACTTCCTTAAAATGTGCCTACATTACTGCTTCAGCTCTGATTCAGCTCTGCCACTTCCTGCCAGCTGTCTCCATTTGCCTGTCATTGATCTCAGTGTCTGCGTGGTTTTGGTGTTTGCATGCTAAATTCCTTTCAGAGGAAACTAAATGAACAGCTGTGCTCCACATGTACTTCAACATTTCATGGGCACACTTGGTTGTGAACCCAACTATGGCCCAAGCTACTGCAAGATTCTCCCAGTGCTTACCTAACATGCATTGAAATGCTCTTGAACCCTTAAAAGATGCTGTTCACATTCTTCAAAGGATCAAGAGCAGTGTTTCCATCTGGCAGCAACTGCCAGCATTCCACCATCACAACTCATCTGTCAGTTATTCCTTTTTCCATTTAACACCTTTAGCCATATACTTTGCTGCCATACTCCCATATCATTGTCTTGATGTTACTTCCATTCTTATGTCTTTTAATTTCTGTCCATTCTCCCAGCATGTTGACAGTTATTCATTTCTCCCAGTGGAAAACTGAAAGTGGTACAACTTGACAAGGCAAAGACATATGCTTACTCATGAAATCTGCTTGAAGACACTGGCACAGGTTGCCCAGGGAGGTTGTGGCTGCTCCCTCCCTGGAGGTGTCCAAGGCCAGGTTGGAGGAGGCCTTGAGTGACCTGTACTAGTGGGAGGTGTCCCTGCCTATGGCAGGGGGTTGGAACTGGATGATCCTTGAGGCCCCTTCCAACCTTACCATTCTATGATTCTATAATACTGGCAAGATTTCCTTAGGGCTACATGATGGCAGTACTAGAGCACTGCAGACCTCCAGTTCACTGCAAGCCAGGACAAATGCTGACCAAGAGCCACTCACATTTGGAACAAGAGAAGACATTTTACAGAAATCAAGAAATGCAGTGCACTTCAAGGTGACAAAATGTGCCCATTTGTTGGAACCACTGCACTTGCAATAGAGTTATTGTTCTCTGCTTTCCCAGGTGATCCCATGATGCCATTACCAGAAGTGAGCCATCAGCATTGTTCTGGCCCACTTCATTCTTGTGCCACATAGAAAGCACTCCAAAGAACACAGCCTGAGGTCATGCTTTACCCCACTCCTCTCTGGTGCCTTTAGCAGCTCTCAATACCACACCAGTTAAATGGAAAAGCACCACCAACTTTCTGCTCACATTTAGTCCAGGCTGGGAAAGCAGAGGAGACAGGATGATTTCTTGTACAATAAACGGCTGCATCAAGAGCAGCGTGGGCAGCAGGGCAAGGGAGAGGATTCTGCCCCTTTGCTCTGCTCTCCTCAGACCCCACCTGCAGTCCTGTGTGCAGTTCTGGAGCCCTCAGCACAGGAAGGACATGGAAGTGTTG
>VWZE01000072.1:154979-169611 GCA_013396675.1 Eubucco bourcierii
CTTCCTACCTTGCCATTCAATGTTCTTCCTATGCTGGGGGCTCCAGAACTGCACACAGAACTCCCAGTGGGGTCTGAGGTGAGCAGAGCGAAGGGGCAGAATCCCCTCCCTCTCCTAATCATAATAGAAAAGAGAACACTGATCATTACTGAACAACCAGAAAGGACTTTCAGTTTAATAAGGACGGTACCAAGATGTACTCTGCAGCCCTACCAAGCATCTGGCAGGAAATTCCATTACATTTTAGGCAGGAACCAAAGACATTACAATACTAATAATGGTTGTTGCATACATTAGAAGACAAAAGGTTGACAGAGGTTCACATCACACTGTGGCATTTTGACAGTGATTGATTTTTGGTAATCAGCCCACTACATATAAAAGTAAAAAGCCAAGTCATTTCAGTACCCCAGAGAGATCAGTGTATTCCTGGTTTCACCAGTTTTTAAGGAAGCACTTTTAAGTGGCGTGTGAAAGAGAAAATGGCATAGAAAATGGGGCACATTTTGTATCAAGCATGGTAATCTAAGACCAGCGTTAGGAAAGCTGTCTTACTATATTGCTTTCTCTTCTTTGTTCCCCTCCTCAACATCCACCCTTCAAGCTTCCTCTACCCCTGACTTCTGTAAAGTATGCCTTAAACAAATGAACTCCAGAAGAAAGTCCAGAGGATTTAAACTACTCAGCACCCAAAACTGGCTTCTTTAATAACTATTCTGTGAGTTTTAATGAATAATTACCTCTTCTAATTTGTTCTCAAATGCTGTAAAGCACATTTTTAGTATTCATGTACAAGGAGTAAGATAAATGCCATTGATAAGCAAGATAGGAAGACTGCATCAGAGCTGTGGAACTGCAGATGTAGCCTTCGCCTCATCAAGCTTTTTTTCTCCCCGCTGTCACTCATTCAATGGCATTGTCTATTCAGTGCATGCAATTCATATTAGAAGCATATGTTTTCATCCACTGCACACCATATTTGCACATGTGCAGTTTGTAATTAAAGCAGTACAGCTGAAGTTAGCATTCAAAATCCCTAGCAAAGTTAGCACAGGCTTTTGAGTTTGGAGCTGGTTAGCAATATGTTCCTGTATGCACTTTAGCAACTACAAAATGTTTTCTCTCCATTCCAGGAGAAAAAAAATAAAAAAGTCAATAAGGCATTTCCTTCTTCCCATCTCCAAGGTCATTCTTGTGAGAGAAATAACGAAAGTGCAGCAACAAGTATGTGGCTAGCTAGGTACTCTCATGATATTGTGGCCTTTAATATTAAATAGATTGGATGACTCTCACAGAACACCTTCCTGACCTTGCATCAAGTTTACTAGTTAAGTTGACAGGTCTCTCCAAGTAGCCTGAGGTTGCTGTGGTACTTGAAAAAAATATATATATATGCCATAATGGTACCTTTCTTAATGGAAAAGATGAGGGGAAAAAATATATTTTCCTTTTCTTTCCAGGAACTATATATATATTCCTTAACCCAATATAGAATTGTTTGCACTCAGTCCAGGAGAAGCCAGCTGAATATTTATTTGCTGGTGTACTGGGCAGCAAGCCCAAGGTTTATGAAGGAAAGGACTCAGTAAAATTCTGGATTTGGATTTGAGGATAAACAACTAAAGGGTTAGTCATTAATGTGAGCTTGGCTCAAGGAGTAACAATTCCACAAGAAATTTTCTTGCATTTCTCCATTCACTATGACCCAGAAGTATGAGTCACCTTTAAGGTCTGACTTTTCATTTTTAAAGTGAATATTTTTTTTTTCCCCCAAAATCATCTAGTGAGTTTCTATTTTCATTTTCATTTCCACAGGCAACTTAGGATCTTTGATTATCTGTCTGCTTTGAGAACTGTTGGTAGTATCTATGGCTTATTAAAGAAGGTTTGCTTATTATACTAAACAATGAAGCTAATAAAAGTCACCATATAAATGAGTGCTGAGGGCAGCAGTCATCTTCCACTGAGCACAAGTACTCATTGGGAATGATTGGTCATTTCTTTTTAATCTTTTAGCACAGGAAAACTACATTCAGTGTTAGAGCACCAAACAAATTCCTAGAAAAATATAAAAGTTACTCTTGAAATGGGCAGCCTCCTTCCTTGTCTCTTTAAATTGGCAGAGGGGAGGTTTAGACTGGATGTTAGGAAGAAAATCTTTACAGTGAGGGTGGTGAGACACTGGCACAGGTTGCCCAGGGAGGTTGTGGAGCACAGAATCACCCAACGTGATCTTGATCACATTGGCTGATTCTGTGCTCCACAACCTCCCTGGAGGTGTTCAAGGCCAGGCTGGAGGAGGCCTTGAGTGAGCTGTACTAGTGGGAGGTGTCCCTGCCTATGGCAGGGGGTTGGAACTAGATGATCCTTGAGGTCCTTTCCAACTTTTCCATTCCATGATTCCACGATTGTCACCTAACCAAGCATTAGCAACACAAAGACTCCTCTCTCTAGAACACCTACCTCATTGCAGGCTTGATCCAACAGCAAAGTGCACTGCTGTCCTTGAAGTGCCTCCAAATCATTGAATACATTTTCAGCCATAGATTTAAGCAGATGAAGGCCTCAGGAGCTGTTTAAAACCCTGTTTCTGATCTAGATTTTCATGGTACACCCATGCAAATCTGAATTGGTTGTGGGAATTAACGAGGCAGGAATTATAAAATCTGTAGTTATTTTATTTCCCAAAGCCCCACCCACAAACTCCATACAAATTAGTTAGATTGGGTTCAAAATTTGTTCAAGAAAGTCTTCACAAGGATGCTTATAGGGAATTCAGTAATGCAGGGAAACCAGAAAGTTGGAAAAGGTTTGCTACAAAACAAATTTGGAGCACTTACAAATAAAGGCAGCCTGGAGCCCTAGGGCAGGTCTGTGCAGCTGACAGTGGTGGAGTAGGAATTTGGAGCTGGTCCCTCGGCTCCTTTGCGGCAGTGTCTGGAGCTGCAAATTGTAATCCAGCAGTGGATCAATGCAGCACAGGATCAATGTGAGTAAACCTGCCAGAGCCCAAAGTGCCTGCAGACACTGCTGGCATGGGCACAGAGCATGGGGCAGCACAGGGCACAGCCAGGCTGCTCGGCAGTGTGCCCACTAACGGCAGTGGTTTATGGCAGAGGCAGCTCCCTGCAGCAGGCAGGCAGGATGCAGCGGTCCCGAAGCAGGGACTGTGCTTTGTCCTCACCCTGCTGCCAGATGCTCCTCAAGGTCTGACTCCAGGTCCGACTCAAGGTCTGACTCAAGGTCTGGCTCAGGGTCAGAGTCAAAGTCCCAGTCAAAGTCCCACTAGAGAATGTGCCCAGTTGCCATATATATATGCTGAGGCAATTTGCTTTTCCCTGTTCAAGCCCACGGGGGTGGGGTAAGGAACTTCACACCTACTTTCCACATTCCAACCCCCTGGAGCCAGAGGTGGGGGGGAAGCAAAACAGTTTCACTCCCCATTCAAACCTCTGGTATGGCAGGGACTTGGGTGTGCCCTGTCACAAAATCTGAACTCATTTTTACCATTTCCCAACTGATGCCCAGCCAGTGAAACATGCCTAATTAGTAGCCAGTCTTACCACAAAGAAATAAAAGGTTGGAGATGGCTCTGTGACATTTCATTGCAATTGGCATTTCACCTATAAAGAGTGAAGCAGAGGTTGACATTTGATTGGCATTAAATTCCCAACTGGGTTTTCTGCTAAATAGGATTTTTAATGTTTGTTGTGATACTGGTATCAGCCTACTCATTCTAGTTCTGGTTCATGTCACCTCTTTCATATAGGTCACTGAAAGGCTGTCATGTAGCAACATTTAGTCACAAAAGTGAACCTATAGAAACAAATCTATAGTCTGAAGGACTTAATTTTCCACTTCCAAACTAGTGGGCCCACAGGGGAATGATGTGTTTCACATATGGCAGATATGTGATATGTCAGAAACCAAAAACTTCAGAAAGTGATGAATCTTAGTAAAAACACAAGAGCTCTATTTCTGATAAACTTGACTCTTTTATCAAAGCTGGAAATGGCAAAGTTAATGAAACCATATTTCAGTCCTTACAATCTGGCTCAATCAGGTAATTTTACAGACTATTTTGTTGTTGGTTTTTTTTTTCACCCTGGTGACTGGCTGGAGATGAGTGAAAAGGAATATTGTGATCCAATTTCTAATAGAACACATCAGCTGAATACAGTGCTGATGAGCTCTGTTTAGCATTTGAAGGTGTGTGTAAACCATAGACAGAAAAGCTGTCAATAAGGACAATAAGGAAGGCAAAAAAAAATTTGCTTCTTACAATCAAGTTTCAAGGAAATATTAAGATATATCAGTAGATTTCTGACACCATTAAACCTGCTTATTCAGGGTTGGTAAAAACATCAGTCTTTTTCACACATCCTAGTAACTAACATGGTATAAAAGGAATGCAGCAAACTTCATGTTCCTGATGCTCTGGCAGTTCCCAACAAATGAAAAATCCTTGCAAGATTCTGGTTTTACAGGTCTCAGTATGTTAAACTAAATACTTGGCCCTGAGACAGCTGGAGTTCCCAGGGCCAAATCTTTGCATTAAAAGGGTAGTTTAAAGAAATTTTGCCCCTTTTACAAATGTGAGGAGCTTTGAACCTGAACTAGCTTCAAGTTGGTCAACTATTAGTATCCCAATCTAGAGGAAGGCAGCATTGCAACAGGAAGACAAGAAATATATTTTTCTTAGGCAAGTCATTCTCCCTGATGTCATTCAGGTGTACTTCTATGTTCACACTGTTCAAGAACAGCCTCAAAAGTCTTTTAAGCATCTCTGAGGCAAAATGACACATCTGTCTGAAATTCATAGAATCACAACATGGTAAGGTTGGAAGTGACCTCAACATTCACCTAGTTCCAACCCCCTGCCATAGGCAGGGACACCTCCCACTAGTACAGCTCACTCAAGGCCTCCTCCAACCTGGTCTTGAACACCTCCAGGCAGGCAGCAGCCACAACCTCCCTGGACAACCTGTGCCAGTGGTCCTGTCATTGCAAGACCTTGAAATGATTCCTAACACCCAGTTTAAATCTCCCTCTTCCAGTTTAAACCCATTGCCCCTTGTCCTGTCATTGCAAGACCTTGTCAATAATCCCTCCCCAGCCTCCCTCTATAGGTTAGCCTCCCTAACCATAACCAAACTACTATGACCACTAAACTATATCCTGTAGTAGTACAACATCCTGTTGCAAACAGCAACGGAACAATGGGACATAGTCTTAAGTTGTGCCAGGGGAGCTATAGGCTGAATATTAGGAAGAAGTTCTTCACAGAGAAAGTGAATAGCATTGGAATGGGCTGCTCAGGGAGGTGGCGGAGTCACCATCCCATGAGATGAGTCAGAAAAGACTCAGTGAGGCCCTTGGTGCCACAGTCTAGTTGATTGACTAGGGCTGGGTGATAGGTTGGACTGGATGAGCTTGGAGGTCTCTTCCAACCTGGTTGATTCTATGACCTATACTCTTCTTGAATACCTCCAGAGATGGCAACTCCACCATCCCCCAGGGCAACCTGCTCAACACCTCATCACTCATTAGTGTTTCCTAGTGTCCAATCTAAACCTCCCCTGGCACAACTCAAACCCATTTCCTCTCATCCTATCACTAGTCACACAGGAGATTAGACCAACACCAGCCTCACTACAACCTCCTTTTAGGTATTTGTAAAGAGAACTGTAACTGTGTAAGAAATCCATGCACTAAACAATAGAATCAAGAGAAGTAGACTTTCTACACTATAATAGAGTCAGTCAGCAGTTCCCTCTCATCACTGATCTCTCTGATTATGCAAGGTGTTGCTGACCCCACTTCCAATATCCTTTAGAGTTTTTCCTACTTGTCAATTTACTGATGATACTGCCGGACAAAGGAAGTTACTAGGCTGCTGCAAACTGATTCTTGCAACTACTGTCCTCTGTTTACTCTTCTCTTTTAGGTCCCAAAACACAGCAAGGGAAGTCCTTCCACCATGTTAATCCAACAGTGAACCAATATAGACAACAGAAATCAATGAGGAAGGAAATTAGGAGGAAGTTCTTTACAGTGAGGGCGGTGAGGCACTGGAACAGGTTGCTCAGGGAGGTTGTGGCTGCTCCCTCCCTGGAGGTGTTCCTGGAGGTGTTGAAGGCCAGGTTGGAGGAGGCCTTGAGTGAGCTGTACTAGTGGGAGGTGTCCCTGCCTATGGCAGGGGGTTGGAACTAGATGATCCTTGAGGTCCCTTCCAACCTTACCATTCTATGATTCTATGACAAACCTGAAAATGAGTATCCAATATGGGGAAGCACTCTGCCTGAAGGACTTACTGGAAAATTGGTTGTTCCACTCCTTGAGCAAACTATTAGTGGTGCAAGGTTCCTAACACTGTCATATACCTGCTTCAGCTTATACTGAAGGCCACTTCTTATGCTTGTTGCATACACTGCACATGTATAAGGGCTGCCAGAAAAATAGTTTCAGCCACAAGGTTCTCAAAATGCTCCTTGCTTTTGAAAATCTATACCTGATGAAATCCATGATGGAAGAGAAGCTTGTCAAAAGTTCAGTGCAATATCAATATTTTTAAATAATCCATGAGAAAAATACTTATCTTTAAATAATTCATTGGAACGGGTGGGTTTTTTTTTTCCCTCACTGCTGTGCATTCAACCAGAGCACTGCAGCAATAGGTTGGGAACTGAAGACTTGAACACGACAGTGAAAAATCTAAATGCAATTTTGTCCTGTGTACCACTTCCAGCAATATAATTCTGTCCAGTGTCCCCAGCTTATCATAGGCTTACTTAATTCCAACAACAAAAAGCAATAAAAGAATAGGAAACCCTAAGGAAAAGTGGAAATTCTGTTTCAGCTGAAATGGAGCAACCTCTAAAAATTATAAATATTACTTCTGCTGGTAAAAAATAAATTTCATTATTAAAAGCTGAAAATAATCATCGAAGCAGCTGTGCCTAGCCTAAGAAAATAAATTCTAGATGTGTAAGATTTTGATTTCATGACTATCCTAGACTAATGCAAATCACTTCTGTTCATGTGGCACATACCAGGGTATGTGATAGGATTATGAATGTGTTTACAATATAAGTGAAAGATTAACTATGTATGTTTGTATGAAAGAGCAACACAGATCTTTGTTTAGAACAAAGCAATACAAGTTACAAGGTGCCTTAGCAAATGTGCTTACCAAACTGCCTTTAAATATATATGGTTTAATAAGCACACTTCAAAGATAAACAGAGTTACAATAAATATGATTCTATGATTCTATGATCCTATGAAATGTGGATTTTGAGGATTTTCTCAGGACGTATTGGAAAATGGGAGTCCACAGAATCACAGAATGGTAAGGTTGGAAGGGACCTCAAAGATCATCTAGTTCCAACCCCCTGCCATAGGCAGGGACACCTCCCACTAGTACAGGTCACTCAAGGCCTCCTCCAACCTGGCCTTCAACACCTCCAAGCAGGCAGCAGTCACAACCTCCCAGGGCAACCTGTGCCAGTGTCTCACCACCCTCACTGCAAAGAAATGATTCCTAACATCCAGTTTAAATCTCCCTCTTCCAGTTTAAACCCATTGTCCCTTGTCCTGTCATTGCAAAACCTTGTCAATAGTCCCTTCCCAGCCTTCCTGTAGGCCCCCTTCAGATACTGGAAGGCTACTCTAAGGTCTCCTGGAAGCCTTCTCTTCTCCAGGTTGAAGAGCCCCAACTCTCTCAGCCTCTCCTCATAGGAGAGCTGCTGCAGCCCTCTGAGCATCTTCCCTCCTCTGGACCCTCTCCAACAGTTCCATGTCCTTCCTGTGCTGGGGACTCCAGAACTGTATGCATAAGACCTTAAAATAAAGTGCTTTAAAATCTTGAGAAGTACCTTTCTGCACATAACGGTGCTCATCAGGGTAATTCAGGAGCTGCCAAACTGCTACAATAAATGAATTTTAGGCAAGTATCTGGCTAAAAACCAAATCTGGCTAAATCCCATAAACTTTAAGATTGCTAGTATTGTCTCTTGGCATATTATCTTCAGTCTGTTGTTGGCAAAGGATGTTTCATTATGGAAACTACCCTCACATGTATGCTCTGAGGAAGTGCATATACTTTGAAATCCAGTGGGTTATTTTGACATAACTTAACTTTTTTTCTTCTTTTTTGTGAGTAGAGAGCAAAGCAGCCATTTGTATGTGCTGCCTCTGCCTGCTACAGCTAACTTTTAAATTTACATAAATAAATAACCTGCCAAAACTAATTACTTCTCTTCAGATTCTAAGTACATTACTTCTCCTTTGCCTCCCCCACATCTGTCTTGGTTTAATTATTTTTGCATCAGTTGTCATTTTAGGAGCTGGTTTGGTATGAAAAGGGATGATCTTATATGTCTTGCTATTTTAATTTGATTAATTAATTTGCTGCTTTTTCCTTGGTATCCGGAGGCAGACGTAGAGTGGATGCTCATATATTGGCGCTCTTAATTTGATAAAGATGATATTAATATTCAATTTTACCTAGCAACAATCTCCAGCAGAACTCAGGCCAGGATTCACAAAACTGCTGGATTTGTTTTCAAAAAACACTCAAAAGAATTACCATCCCAATTCCGATCGCAGTTTGTGGCACTTGTCCTCTATAATTTCTGGTGCGTGATTAGGCTACAGAGGACTTGATTCAGAAATGAGTTGTCCAACACTGTTGGTTAATAGTACAAAATTTACCATTGAACATGTGTAACTCTTTGAGTGTCATGACTGCAGAACACAGAAGGTGAGGTGGAATCACTGAAATACCACGTCAGGGGTCACCAGAGCGGTGTGGAATCAGGCGACGTCGGGGATCGCTAGGTGTGGGGGGATGGATGACGCGAGATGGGATGACCACACACCCATCTGATGCATCCAAGAGCACCCCTTTATTGCAGCAAGTCAGCATGGACTCATACAGAATAGGACTGCCTGGTCACACACACCACATTTGCTCTTTGGTTACAGGCAGCTCTTCACAAGCTGTTTCCAGGGTGATAAGGAGCAATACCATCACCGTCAGGCATCCTGTTTCACTAAGCTACATCCTTGTTTACCATAACTACCTTCTACATAGCTACTTTCTTATCTGGAATAACTCATAGTGGAACAGCTGCACTAGCAGCTCTCAATTGTCAGTAGGACACAACACCTGACCAATAAATTCTCACTGGGCATTAACCAGAGAATCCAAGAAACTGAGCTTTAGAGTTTCTGGGTTTAGTTTTTCCTGAAACTCATGTCACCCTCCTCATGTCACCTTCCTCATGTCACTTAGTCTGCCTCTTTTCTCCTCTCCAGAAAGAGGACACTACTTTATCTTTGTCATCACAGAGCTGCAAAGCTTACTCAATAGGATCAATAAATCGCTCTTGGCATCTCAAGTGTAAGGCACTCAAAATGCACTTTGGGGCTCTTCAGCCTGGAGAAGAGAAGGCTTACCATCAGACACCCTGTTTTGCTGTGTTACATCCTTGTTTAATATAACTACCTTGTACATAGCTACTTTCTTATCTTGGATGACTCATAGCAGGAGGAACAGCTGCAGCAGCAGTTCTCCCTCATTAGTAGGATGCAAAGTTAGGGAACTTAAATCTTATTGAACCACAGGGCAACTGAAATTCTGAAGACAAGACTTTACCTTGACATTTTGATACTAAATAACATTCCTCCTGTTTACAGGGCTGAGAAGAACACACATTTCATTATGTGCTCTATATGCTAAATGCTTAGCTGTGGTTCTGCTACCAAAGAACCTAGTCTTTCACGGATCCAGTGGGAAAACTCTAACTGCATCAAGAGAAGCATGGACAGCAGGGCAAAGGAGGTGATGCTCCCCCTTTACTCTGCTCTCCTCAGATCCCACCTGGAGTCCTGTGTGCAGTTCTGAAGCCCCCAGCATGGGAAGGACATGGAAGTGTTGGAGAGGGTCTAGAGGAGGCCACCAAGATGCTCAGAGGGCTGCAGCAACTCTCCTATGAGGACAGGCTGAGAGAGTTTGGGCTCTGCAGCCTGGAGAAGAGAAGGCTTCCAGGAGACCTTAGAGTAGCCTTCCAGTATCTGAAGGGGGCCTACAGAAAGGCTGAGGAGGGACTATTGACAAGGTCTTGCAATGACAGGACAAGGGGCAACGGGTTTGAACTGGTAGATGGTAGAAACTGGCCACGTGGTAAGACAGAACAGGAATGAAGAGTGGTATCAAGCAGGCAGGCAGGCTGTGAGAGAGAATCAGGAAGTTCCTCTGTTTATATGGGGGGTCCAGGTAGGAAGTGAGAGTGGGCTAAACACTACACCTAGAGTCAAGCAGATGTGGGCTCAAGTTCTGACCACTCCCCCCACCCAGGAGGGTTAACCCTTTACATCCTCTCAGTGTCAGCATTTCTTGATTTTCAGACTTACAAAACATTCATGCTCTCCACAAGGAGATCAGCAGTCCAAAGGTAAAGCTCTAAGTAGAAGGTAACCAAGAATGAGTATTTATTATTACTATTAATATTCACTGCCTCTGACCCAGAAAGTATTCTGACTTTTGAAGCATCTTTGAGCTACATTTTCAGTCATCGCAGTCCACTCTACTCACAAGCACACAAAAAAAAACCAGGCAGCAAAAGGACTATAAATTGTTTTATGGATGCTATACATACAAATAGCCCTCATCCATAAAGTTGCATTGGCATTACAAAGATGTAGTACTTCATGTAATGCATGGCACAGCCACTGTGCAGCACTTGGAGGAGGCAGATGATTACACTGTCACAGAGATTCCCTCTTTAGCATGTGAAAGATCCCCCTGACATAATATGAATGAAAAAAAATGCTGTGAAGTCAAGCACCTGCAGTACACAATAGACTTGGAATTTTAAGCAGCAATAAAAAGTACTCCTATATCTCAGTGTTGAACCTGGATAGCTGCATCCTATGTTTTATATCCTCTTCTGAGTAACTTCTGGAAAGGAATAGAATCACAAAGAAGAAAAATCCTGAAAGAATTTAATTTCATGCATTTTCCAGAGCTTTAGGAAGCACCAATGATCTGAATGTCCAGCTTCAGGTAGAAGCTTTGAAGTCTTGTACTTTTTCCTTCATCACCCTTCATACCTGTGAGTGCATTCATTGAAAAGAAAAGGAAAGAAAAAAAAAAAAGTGGCTTTTAAAGTAAATTGTATTGTTAAACAGCTTCTGTTTTGGAATAATCTCTGCCTAGTTACTCCAGTCAGATTAAGATAATCCAAAATTTCTTGGTGCATCACAATGAAATTCCCCCTATATTTGGAGAAAAGTAGCGCATCAGTTCTCATATGAGATATATCCTGTACCTTTTTGACAACAATGGGGAGGGCATCATACATCATACCTGTAAGTCTATGTTTTAAAAGCAGAAGGTAGTAAAAAGATCTGATATTGGTTCATCTGTTAATTTGGATTCTTTTGTGGTAGGTCTAAGCAGGCCAAAATAGGCTTATATGTGTCCTGGCTTGCCCAGACATGTTTTTCTGCTCTCCCTCTCTCTGTTCTGGGGAGAAGCAACCACAGGAAAGAGGACAAAGAACCTGGAGCCACTGAGTCTAAGGACCCAGGCCCTTTGCAGCCTGTAGTAAACAAGGTACACAGGTTCAGCTTGTGCATGCCTTGTGCAGGGCTGTGTTCTGCCCTAAAAAGGGTAAAGCAAGCCTACGGCTTCACCTGATATGGTCAGGCTTGGCAAAGTGCCATCCTGATTGGCTATTCTGTGTCCAAAGCCCCATTAGTTTTGTGCTGTATTGATAAAAAGGGATGTTCAGGTAGCAAAACGTGTGCTCTGCCATTGTATTTGTGCTACTACCCCACTGCATCTTGAGCTATGTGGAACTCCATGACCAGGAACAGGTTCTAAATGCCTGCAGGTAATCAGCCTGCACAGCCAGCGTGACATTCTGCTGAGACTGCACATGGCATTGCATCCTGCCTGCCCCTCTGCAAAGCTGCTGCTGAATGGGGAGTCAAGAGGAACCAGGTCAGAGACTGTGCCACTCTCCATCTGCCTGAGAAAAGGGCCTGGGAAAACTCCAAAGCCTCTAACGGCTTTGAGACCACCGACAGCAACCCCTCCTGTGCTTTGGGTACTGTCTGATAACATTTTGTGAGTAAATCCTTCAAGCCTCTTGTGATCACTAACTGCCTTCTGCCATAAGCAGAAAGGCGCTCCCTGAGGCCATCTAGTGGGCAAGCGGAGTACTGACTGCAAGCAGTACACTGACCACAAAGCCTTCTCTGCCAATTCAGTCGAGTTCAATTCATGTTATATATTATCACTAGTGATTGCTAGAGCCTGTTATTACCTGCATAAAGTTTCCATGATCAATGCAAAGAACCAATTATTATTAAAATTAGTGATTGGGGTGGTGAGAGTTCTGAATATTGAATATTAATAACAGTATTACATGTTGAAAAATACCATCTCACATTAATTACCTCTCCACTACAGATGCATATTCAGCTCCTTGAGGCATAGTCTCCATTCTCATCTTTCCAGCGCAAATTCGTTCCTGGTTACAACATATGCTTTACTTAATTTTTCAAATTAGTATATTCACCACTTCTGGAAAAAATCTCATTCCCAGACATCATCACTGGATTTTAAGTCTTCATGTGGAACTAATATGATGGTAAATGAATATATTTAAATGAACGCCACAATTCTTGGCCTTCAGAAACCAGGATTACAACAGGTAGAAAAAGACGAGGGTTTCGCTCTACTTTTCAGGTCAGAGGAAGGTCCCCAAAAATGTCTTGCAACAGTAGCCTCTTTTTTTCTAGACAGTCAAATGTCATGGTTTAAGAGAGTATTATAAACTATGTTATCACAGGGGACTGAATCACAAGAGCTGTTACAAGCGAATGCCACTTTTTTTTCTGTTCAAGAATGACAGATAACATCCTGGCTCCAGAAGGAGGTTGCCAGTCAGAATATGTGACCCACACACATAACAACATGTCACTTTTAGAAGGCCATGGGGGAAGTTATGCTTTAAAGAAAAGACACTCTTGTTTTCCTAGATGTAAAATAGTTATTATAAGGCTTAATTGCTTCGCAGTTGAAAAGAGTTTTTTAAGAAGTTCCAAACAAAGACATTCTGTTTCAGATCTGGAATTAGACACAACTGCTAATTAGATGCTTAGGCACTTGCCTAGTGTTGCCCACAACTGATGATACACCTGAGAAGGCCAACAAGCAAGTGCTAAGACATCATAAGGAATAAAAGTATAAGTAGTGATGGCCTCCAGACCTCCCCAAGGAGAGCCAAATCAATCTACAAGACACAGCATAGGTGCAGTTAGGGAGCACTAGCACCTGTAAAACTGTTGACTTCAGCTGAGCTTCCTGAGTTGGCCTAGGGCCAGCTGCAGCCTGAGAATTCAGTGTCTTCACCCCTTGCTTTCATGAATGATCAAGTCCATCAATGCTGAAGCCTTGAAAAGAGAAAGAAAAATATCCCCACTGAAAATATTCCCACATATTCAGTTCTTGGTTTGGTTTTTGTTTATTTTTTTTTTTTTAAAGAGGATGTTCATTCATGTGTCTTGTTTGGTTTTTATATTGTTTGACATTATCTTCAGCCTCCAAGGAACCTAAATTAAGCAAGACTTAAGAACACTTGACAGTAAAAGATTTTAAGAGTCCTTTTAAGATCACTAAAAAGCAAGGAGAGAATTGCTCCAAACAGTTCAGAGGGAATCATTTAACCAGGTTCCCGAAATTAAGAACTGTCTAAGTAACTACCTACTGCTTCTTGTGAATGAACAAGCGACTTCAACATTTAAGAGGGCACACTACGAGATGAAGTGTACCTTAAATTCCTGTGGCTAGGATAGTCCTGTGGCTGATGAAATTGCTGACTAAAATATGAGCCTGGACAGCAAGTGGCACCCAGGTATTTAATGCATTTCATGGTTCTTGCCGCTGATTTGCTAGAGTGCTCATTCAGTATTCAGGGCTTGTTCAATATTCACTTGTGAAAATTCTCCTAGCACAGCTTCCATAGTCCTTCCCTGCAATCTGTCATTCAACAACTCTTCTGTGAAATTACTGAGAGTCTTCAATCACAGCATTCTGGAAGCAAAATAAACTCATTTTTTCATTAATCATGTGTAAGTAATTTTCTTCATATCACCTAGAAACATAGGACCACTTCCTCAGGTAGCATTAAGCTGCCATAACTAAGAAACCATGCCTTTTTCCTTTTTTTTTTTTTTTCTGCCATCTCCTCTCTTGTTTGCCTGCCACCTCCCAGCATCTTCAAGGTTTTACAAAGAAAACCTCTAGAATACAATGCTGTGTTCTGAACGAGTGTCGTGGCAGGCCTAAGCAGGCCAAAATAGGCCTATCCATGCCCCAGCTTGCCCAGACATGTTTTTCTGCTCTCCCTCCTTCTGATCTGGGGGAAGCAACCACGGGAAAGAAGACAAAGAACCTGGAGCCACTGAGTCTAAGGACTGTGGCCTGCCCGGACTTTGAACCATGTGGTAAACAAGGCACACAGGGTTGCCTTGTGCAGGGCCTGTGCTCTGCCCAAATTTGGGTAAAGCAAGCCTGTGGCTTCACCTAATATGGTCAGGCTTGGCTAACTGCCAT
>VWZE01000072.1:176987-190630 GCA_013396675.1 Eubucco bourcierii
CTTTATGGTCTCCTCTGGACCCTCTCCAACACTTCCATGTCCTTCCTGTGCTGGGGGCTCCAGAACTGTACACAGGACTCCAGATGGGGTCTGAGGAGAGCAGAGCAAATTTCTAAATGTGTTTTTGATTTAGAACATGTAATGGTAGGAAGTGTAGCTATGAAGACTTATCAATGTACATGGAGTGACAGACAGGTAGCTATCTAGCAGAGAACACATGCCCTGCAATTCATTCACTACATATTGAAACAGCTCAGTCAGTTCTTCAAAAATAAAAACTTCAAAACTGGAGCAGTGTTTAGTAGTGTATTAGAACTGGTTAGCTATCTCAGTGAATCACAAACATCTACATAAAGTACAGTTTAAAGATACTGTCTCTCAAAGTATATTGTTATCAGCTCTTCATAGTCCATTTCAGCCCTACAGAACAGGCCCACATAGATCTTAGTCTTTGTGTAAACTAATTTAGCCTTCTTTATACATGTGAGAGTTCAAAACTTTCATCAGTTCTGTGCAAAGGTGGTATTAGGTTCCTGTAGAGGTCCAACAAGATACCAAATTCTGGCCAGCTGCAGTTCTGCTATCACAAAAGTTTACCTGTGTACTGTCAGGTACTAGTTCTTCATTTTAAGAATATATAGTACATTGTTTCCCAATTAGATGCTACACCAAAATCAATGAAGTCCTCCTCTGCAGCAAGACAGCAAAACAATGTTTCAAAGCCTTATTGATTTCAAGAGGGCTTTGCTAGGACAGAAAGACCTACTTGTGTGAAATACTTTCTTGGAGTGGAGGTTGGAGTTTTGAAAAAACCTAAAAGGAAATGTCTTTCCTCTAAGCATTTTATGCATTTGTGAGAACTATGAAGGTTGCTTTGTAGTTGAAGTATTAGTGCTGCAGCTATCTCATCTGCTTTGTCACTGACAATTACAAGCCTTATTGACACAAATGTACAGTGTTTCATACCTAGGATTTCAAAGCTAGGCATACAAAAGAAAGCCAAGCTTATCTGAGGCGTGCCCACATGCTCCCAACTCTCAATATGCTGTACCTGCTTCCTTCACTCTCTCCTCCGTGAGAAGTAATTTTTGAGTCAAATTGTAGAAAATTCCCTCTCATCCAAGTTGCATCATATTAGCCTCCATGATTCTGAAGGAGAAAAAAAAAAATTCTTCTGCTGTGCCAGCATCTGGAAAGCAGCCTGATTGGTAAGACATAAGAGGAAGTTGGAACGTTTTAATCCTGCCATTCTATATGGAGTAATCATTCACTTAACAGCAAAAATTCCCCATGACAGGTGTTGGAAAGACAACTCTTTACTGATGTTAGGACATCCAGGGTATAAACCAAGTAGGTTTGAAAGGCTGTAGTATTACAAAGTTTTCAGATTCAAAGAGGCTGAGTTCAAACATGAAGAGACAAGATACATTGCAAAGTTGAATTCAAACATGAAGAGACAAGATACATTGCAAAGTTGAACAAATTACTTAATAATCTATATGTGCTTGCACTGATTAGATGAACAGACTAAGCAGTTCCAGTGAACCTAATGTATGTACTGAAGTATTCACAGAAATAATTCAGATCCACAAAACCTATTAAGTCTTTTTCATTACAAGGTCATCCTGGGACAAATCCAAAGAGGAGAGAGCAACAGCAAGGCACTTTATTTTCCTGAATACTATACCATAGTCATAGGAAGTGTGGAGTTGCATAGCATAAACATGCCTCAGCATAGTCTGATCTCTGATTAGCAGGAAATGGATGACAGCAGTGGAGATACTCAGTCTAATTATCAGCTTTGCTGCATTTCTAATAAGCTCTTAAAATCTAATTTTGGAAGTGGTAGTTTTTTCTCCTGCAGGGAACAGTTGATAGAAATGAGTAAGATTCCAGTTTGTCAAGCCTGGTCATTTTTTCTGGTAGTTATGTTCTCAGTGAACCAGTAGGTGAGGGGTTAGAAGAGGAGCGTTACCACTATGATACTACTCTCTTCTAGGGACCCAAACCATTTCCATATTCAGACATGGCCCTGCCAATTCCAAGCTCCCTAGGTTGGGGCATTAATGAGAGTGAATCCATAATGTCATACAGCCTGTCCATTAGGAGATAGTCTCATCATCAATTAATTTCAGACAGCCATTCTATGGTAATGGTTTTCAACCAACAACTGCATTATGAGAACCAGAACCTGCCACTTAGGTGCCAAATAAATGTTTCATTAAACTACAGGAGCCATTCTGTTACTATTTAAAGTGTGCATGCATAATTACATCACTGTAGCCACAGGAATTAGGCTTTTGGATGCTCTCAGTTCTAACTCCTCTTCCCTTAGGCTCTGCTTTATCACTATGCTAGCAAGGAAAAGCATCAAGCCTTTCCTCTGGCCATCTCAGTTGTCTTGGGAAGATGCATCTGGGGACACAAAGCAGTTAATGACTCCCAAACAGACTAATTTGTGAAGGCCACTTACAAAAGTCATTTGCTATTAAAAGTGACTATTTATTACAAGGAAGGCTGCGATTCGATGAGCAAATGTGTACTGGCTCTTTCCAGTACACATATATCTTCTTTGTCTTATTAGATCATAGAAGATCACTGAAAGTGCTGTTAAAGCCCTGTAGCTGTTATTTAAACCCAGTTCAAGAAAGGCATCAGAAAAGGAAGAAATGGAGTAAAGAAGTCTACAAAATCTGCCTTCTCTCTTTTCCCCTGCTTTCTCTCCAGTGTCTTAAAGCTGTCCAGCCCACACGGCAGAATTCTGAGATGGTAGTCCAAAGGTTAATGAGAATGGGAGAGGAGAAAGAACCTAAAGGTCATGCAGGCCATTTATCAGTCTAAATTGGTATCATGATGGGCTTAAAGAGGCCAAAATAGGCCTATCCATGTCCTGGCCTGCCCAGACATGTTTTTCTGCTCTCTTTCCTTCTGTTGTGGGGAGAAGCAACCACAGAAAAGAGGATAAAGAACCTGGAGCCACTGAATTTGAGACCCTGGCCTGTCCAGAGTTGTTTACATCCTGTGGTAAACAAGGAACACAGGCTCAGCTTGTGTATGCCTTATGCAAGGCTGTGTTCTGTCCTAAAAAGGGTAAAGCAAGCCTATGGCTTCACCTAATATAGTCAGGCTTGGCTAACTGCCATTCTGATTGGCCATTCTGTGTCCAAAGGCACATTAGTCTCAGGCTGTATGGATAAAAGCAGATGAGCAGGGAGCACAACCTGCTCTGCCATTTTATCTGTGCTCTCTGCCATTGTATTTGTGCTGCCTTATATCCTGAATTGCCTGCAAACTGCCTGCCAAGACCTTACCAGGAACAGGCTCCAAATGCCTCCATGCAATCAGCCTGCACAGCCAGCATGACACCGTGCTGAGACTGCACATGGCATTGCATCCTGCTGCACCTGAAAGCCTCCTGCCAAGACAGGAAGCCCTGGAGACACACAGATCATCCAGAGCAGATCAGGACCAGGTCAGAGCTTGTCTGCCTCCTTTCCCCAGCACCCTGGCAAGAACCAGAAGTCTCAGCGGACGACAAGAATCCCCTGAAAGCCTTTGGGTACTGTCTGAAGCTGTAGCCAGCCCTGCCAGTCGGGAGATCATTTTGTGAGTAAATCCTTCAAGCCTCTTGTAACTCACCATTGCCTTCTGCCATCAGCAGAGAGGAGCTCCTTGAGGCCCTCTAGTGGGCAAGCGGAGTATTGACCGCAAGCAGTGCACTGACTGCAAAGCCTTTGCCAGTTCAGTCGAGTTCAATTCATGGTATATATTATCAGCAGTGATTGCTAGAGCCTGTTTAACCTGTATATAAAGTTTCCATGACTGATGCAAAGAACTGATTGTTATTGAAATTACAAAAGCAGGGCGGTGAGAGTTCTGAATACTGAATATTAATAAACAATATTATTGTTTTAAAATATCATCTTGCATTAATTAATTAACCCTCCACTACAAGAAGTCTACAGGGATGCATCTGATTGTCTCTCTCCTGGTGTGTTTAGTCTGTGTCTCCCTGTCCACAGATAGTAGCTAAAGGGAAGCTGTAGTGAAGACTCTTGGTGAGGAGGACTTGTTGGACTACAGAACACTAAGTTTCCATTGTCTATGTGCTTTTTTTTTCTACCCTGACCACTACATCTGGAAGAAGAGGTGTGTCAGTTTCTAAGCAATGTTGCTCTGGCAATTTCTAAAACAGCCATGTGGTCTAATCATGCTGTCTCTAAGAAATTCAGATTTTCAGGTGCTTCCCTGACCCAAAGCTGCAAATAATTCAGGCTTCACCTATAGCTGATTTCATCCTTTCACAGCAGTGAAACCACTTTGGCAGTATTCAGCCTTCTAAAGCAGCACAAAGCTAAAACACTATGATGTTTTGATGATGCTAAAACCTTTGAAGTTATTTCCCATTACTGCTGTCTTCCTTTCACATCCTCACTAGCTCAGTTAGCAGTTGTACATTTCACTGAGGAGCACAAGCAACAGCTGACAACTTCTTTTATCATGAACTGAAAGGAATGTGGAAGCAGGGGAGAGGAGAAAGTGATAATCAGGTATTTTCCCAATTGTTCTAGACTAGTAGCATATGTAAAAATAAAGTTGTGTGGCTACAGCAGAAAGCTGTTTACTCGCTCCTCCTCTTTTGTAATGTAAGAGATTTTCCCAGAATTTGGATTATTGATGGAACACTTAAAAATCTAAGCTAGACTACGAAATAACAATTGTGAGGAGCATTACAAAAATACCTGAAGTGGCTGGATAACTCAGGAATCAAAATGTCTGAAGAAACAGGAGGATGAAACTCCTATATTTGCCTTGTACTTTTTTGTCCTAGAAGATATTGGCTCAGGTTTTTGCCTTTGCTTTTCTGAATACCTGTACTTGATCATTCTTCTAACAGATCTGAAAAGAGGATAACAGCGCTTAAGTCATCCTGGTTATCCATTTTTGGAAGTTTGATTCCCACCAGGAATCCATTGCCTCATTTGAAGTACTTGCATTTCTCTAAACATTACATTCAGAGCCCCAGGTGCTAAGGGTGGTCAAACATGCCAAGCAGGGCAGCCATCCAAAAGCCAGCTTGTCTTCCATTTGACATGTAAAAACTGTAACTCTGGGGATGCCTGTTCTCTCTGTTTACATTAAGCATGTATGAGAATGCCCATCAAAGTCAAACACTACAGTGCAGCCTACCACCTGAAGCCTCATTATACTTTGTTTCAATCTGTTCATTTCACTCACGACCAATGAACTAATATGCATCAGATGTCTTGGGGGATGAGAAACAGAATGCTTATGGAATTCAGAGACTTCCAAAATTAAATGGCAGTTGAAGAGGTTTTCAAGATTGCAAGCCTGATCTTCAATGTAGATCAAAAAATTTCACTTCAGTGCCTAAATCCTATTCTGAACATTAATATATGAAAACACAAATTTCTATCCAGAAAAGAGTGGATAATGAGGATGGTTTAAGAATCATAGAACTAAATTTAGCAAATAAGAGAAGGGGTGGTAGCTATGATACCTTTGTTTAAACTCACTCCTGTGGGTTTGTTCCAGCTGTTTGTACAGCCAAATCGATTAACGCATTCCTCAGGTGAGGTGGAGGCAAGAAGTGCATGCACATATACACAGCACTGAACTACAGCTCTCTATGCCATATTGATTAATTATGCTGCAGAACTGATGCAGATTTAATCACTTTATCTAACAGATCTTAGCAGTCCTGAAAAGATGCATTTTACAAAATGTTTACAACCTTGGTGAATGTTCTGCAGTCGCTGAAGCAGATTCCATCAGATACTTCTTGTGACAAACCTCAGCAAAAGACTTCACCAATAATCAGCAAGTTTGTGTGCATCATCACCAATTTATTTCAATGCAATTATATTTAATGGCCTTAGTTAGCAGTTAGTACTGAAAGTGGTTAAGTTAAAGACATTTTAAGATGCTCCCTAAGAGAGAAAGAGATCTTTGCCTAGATCTGTCAAATTACTGACCTTAATTTACTATACAATTAATTTGGATCCAGACCATTCCAGGGCAAATAAAGTATTTCAATAAAAGCTGCCTGAAAATGACAAGGTTTTCTTGTGCCCTTTATGAACATCCAGGCTTTTCTACAGGCTCTCATCTTCAGAACCCCATACAACAGTCCATAAAATGAACTGTTACTTGAAAGTGAATTTTAGTTTCCCTTGCCGTGCAGTTGGTGCTTTTCAGGTAGTAAATCAAAATTAGTGATTCGGTATCTTACTACAAACTCCTCACCTGGACAGTTAGCAATTTATTAGCAAATTACATAAAGGGATTAGATAGAAAGGAGGTAAAGCAAGTTGAATCAGTATCAGAGAATCATAGAATCACAAAATGGTAAGGTTGGAAGGGACCTCAAGGATCACCTACTTCCAACCCCCTGCCATAGGCAGGGACACCTCCCACTAGTACAGCTCACTCAAGGCCTCCTCCAACCTGGCCTTGAACACCTCCAGGGAGGGAGCAACCTGTGCCAGTGTCTCACCTCTCTCACTGTAAAGAACTTCGTCCTAACATGCAGTCTAAATCTCCCCTCTGCCAGTTTAAACTCAATGCCCCTAGATCTGTAACAAGAACTTTATGATTCACAAGAGCCAAAACCCACCATGGACAGTTCAATCAGAAAAACAATGAAAGGAATCTGAATTCTATACCACTCCAAGCATCTCCACCTATGAAAGATGCTGGGCAGTGAAAGGAGTATAGTGAAATCCTTTCCTAGATCTTTGTGGTAACTCTCAGTTGTTTTACCTTGTTCTCCTTCCAATCTTATTCCCTAGGTGCTCTGTACCTAAGGTTTGAATAGAGGAGCACCAATTCTAGGATAACAGTCAATAATTTATAACTTTTACAGAGTGCTCTATTATTTTCTCTTATATGCAACTAATCCATGACTATGTGGTTGGAATCCAGAAGCACAGTAGGAATTTCTTACTTCACAATTACATGTCTAGTTCAGTTCTGTTTGCTTTGATAAATCAATTCCATGTCATTTGAATCCAAATTCCACTTCCTCTCTATCAGGAATTTAGGAAGCACATAGCTGTTTTAAAATCAGATAAAGCAGATAAATGGTGATGGACTTCCATTGTCTCCGGTTGTGCCTTTGAAAAGCATTCCAAACAAAGGGAGTTTGTTTAGAAGAGCAATCAAAAATCCTAGCCTGTTTGTTCAAACCTTTTTTTTTTTGTGTTCTCTGACTTGCTGAGAAAGCTTCTCATTATACTACTGAGTAATGAGAAAGTCTTCAAAACAGTTCCTAAACTACATTCTGAAGGTGGAAAGCTGCAATAAATTACACTGAATAGCTGAAAATGAGCCTCTAATGATTTGGAAATATGTTTTCCCATAGTAGGCTCTGTCTTTATTTGCTGCCACTGAACACAATCTGCCGTTGTGGCAGATGAAATGAAAAACAAAATTATAGGAAAGGAAAGGATACACAGGCAGAAATTTTATAATATAAGGAGTTAATATTTTTATTTTTTTCTGCTTTATCAGTGAAATTAGATCAAGAATAGAGTATTCCGTCCTGGACTGCTTATTAACACAAAAGATCTGAAAGGACAAAGGGAAATTAGGAAAAGATGAAAACTAAACATATGGAGAAACTTATTTAGAGACAATGATATGATGAATGGACTAGCATCAGGGTTAGAACTCTTGAACTAGTTAATTGTGCATCAGTCAAAGGCAAAACACGCTCCAAAGAATATGCTGACAAGTCCTGCTTTTTTTCCCCATTTCTGACTTGACAAGCAGATCATGATTTGGTTGAACTAATTTGCTATTCAAACTTATTTCCCAGATAAATTTAGCAGCTCATCCACGAGTACTTAGCTGTAAAGATTTTCTGTTTGAAATTCCAGCTGTGCTGCTCAGATTTGATAGGCTGCAGCAAACACGTGGTGCATATTTGTTCCCAAGAGGATGCTTGTAACATCTCTGCTGGCAAGTTTGCCTGCCAGAATATTTTTGGAAGGTAGGCACAAAAGGAGCAATGACAGAACATTGTGTCCAGGCATGCAGGCTGTGTTTTCAGGGGATGGCTCTATTTTGAAGACCCTGTCTTGTAGTGGTTTGGCTCTGGCTGGGGACCAGATGCCCACCAAAGCTTCTCTATCACTCCTATTCTTAGATTGACAGTGGAGAGGGAAAATATAGCAAAAGGCACGTGGGTCAAGACAGAAGCAATTTAACAGGAGAAAAGTGAAAGTAAAGGCTGCATGGAAAGGGAAAGCAAACAAAGATGTCATTCTCTAGCTCCCATCAGCAGACAATGCCCAACCGCTCCCAAGGAAGCAGTGCAGTAGTTGCACTAGGTGCAGTGCAGTTGCAGTAGTTGCTCCAGAGGACAAACTCCAGCAAAGAATGTCCCCACACTTCTTTCTCTTCACTTTTATATCTGAACTGACATCATATGGTATGAAACATCCCTCTGGTCAGTTTGGGTCAGCAGGCCTGCTCATGTCTGCTCCCAAGATCTTGCCCACCCCTCAGCCTACATTTTGAGGAGGGGAGTGTTGTAAAAGCAGAGCCTTGGTGCTATATGAGCACTGCTGAGCAGCAGCCAAAGCACTGCTGTGTTATCAACACCCTCCCAGCCACCACTAGAAAACATGGCCCTAGGAAACACGCTAAGGGGAGAACTAATTACATCTCAGCCAAACCCAATACACATCTTCAAGTAAACTTTTAGGTCAGAGGAGCCAGCCAGCACACTGGGAACAGAAGGATCTAAATATTAACCTACAAACAGCAGAAAGGCCCACATGGTCATGCTGGAAATTGTAACAGGTAATGGTCACAGAGGTGTCAGCCATATGGCAACTAAAGTTGATGAGAGACAGTACATGAGAATCAACACAAATACGTATCGGGATAGACTCATGTATAGAACAGGAATAAAAAGTGAAATTAAGCAAAGGGAAACCAACCAAGACAGCTGGAAGAGTGTGCAAATCTACTGTGTATTGGGCAATGGAATTAGCATTTTGAGGAAAAAAAGGTGAAAGTGCTATAGCTTCAAAAACTAAGAGTGGACATCTATACTGCAAGGAAATATCATAGAATGGTAAGGTTGGAGGGGACCTCAAAGATCGTCCAGTTCCACCCCCCTGCCATAGGCAGGGACACCTCCCACTAGTACAGCTCACTCAAGGCCTCCTCCAGCCTGCCCTTGAACACCTCCAGGGAGGGAGCAGCCACAACCTCCCTGGGCAACCTGTGCCAGTGTCTCACCACCCTCACTGCAAACAACTTCCTCCTAACATCCACTTTCAATCTCCCCTCTGCCATTTCAAACTCATTGCCCCTCATCCTGTCATTGCAAGACCTTGTCAATAGTCCCTCTCCAGCCTTCCTGTAGGCCCCCTTCAGATACTGGAAGGCTACTCTAAGGTCTCCTCGAAGCCTTCTCTTCTCCTTATTGTCATCACTGTGAGAAAGATGGACTAGAGGTAAGGAAATATATCTACCCCAAATTTGCATTCGAGTACATAGAGGAATCAATATTTACAAGTTTAGTTTTCAGGCCACTTCTCCACTCTTGTTTCAGAGAGACAGGAATCTTCATGCAGTGAGCACATCTAAATGACTTTCAGCTCATTTCCATTTAGAATGTCTGTTTAAATACTGATTTGACCTCTGGCTGTCATTGGTGTTGAGTAGTACATGTATAATGGTCACCAAGAATTGCATTTGAAGCACAAGTTGAAAGGAACATGTTGTACTTTCTTGGGCTTTTCTGTCTGCTTGTTTTATTTTCTCCTTCAGGGAAGGAGAGAGGATAAAAAGAACAAATCTTGAAGGATAGAAGAATCAGGACATTTCCAGTAGAACATCAGAGAAAGGAAAGCTGTGTGCCTCTAATTTCATCATGTGAAAAATGTGGTTTATGACCATACTTTTAGAAGCTAGAAGTCTGTGTGGTTGCTCAGATACCACGATGATGAGTTTCAAAAAGTAAAGAGCTTCATAAAGTAAATAGATTCTTAAGTAGCTCAGTTCTAAATCAAGTTTGGTTGAAAATCTGAAAATTGACTACAAGCAAATGTGATGTGATTATTTGTAATATACTTTGGGGAAGGTTTTCTCTTTTCTTTAACACTGACTTCCTCTGCAATATTGGAAACCAGAAAGTAACAGGAGGGAATGAGGAATTACTTTTCCCATCTTTAACAAAACAATCATAGATCTTGGAAGGGACCTCCAAGATCATCTAGTTCCAAACCCCTGCCATAGGCAGGGACACCTCCCACTAGTACAGCTCACTCAAGGCCTCCTCCAACCTGGTCTTGAACACCTCCAGGGAGGGAGCAGCCACAACCTCCCTGGGCAACCTGTGCCAGTGTCTCACCACCCTCACTGCAAACAACTTCCTCCTAACATCCAGGTTCAATCTCCCCTCTGCCACTTTAAACCCATTGCCCCTTGTCCTGCCATTACAAGACCTTGTCAATAGTCCCTCCCCAGCCTTCCTGTGGGCCCCCTTCAGATACTGGAAGGCTACTCTAAGGTCTCCTGGAAGCCTTCTCTTCTCCAGGCTACAGAGCCCCAACTCTCTCAACCTGTCCTCATAGCAGAGCTGCTGCAGCTTTCCAAGCATCTTGGTGGCCTCCTCTGGACCAACTCCAACACTTCCATGTCCTTCCTGTGCTGGGGGCTTCAGAACTGCAGACAGGACTCCAGGTGGGGTCTGAGAAGAGCAAAGGGGCAGAATCCCCTCCCTCCCTGGAGGTGTTCAAGGCCAGCTTGGAGGAGGCCTTGAGTGACCTGTACTAGTGCAAGGTGTCCCTCCCTATGGCAGGGGGTTGGAAACAGATGACCTTTGAGGTCCCTTCCAACCTTACCATCCTATGATTCTGTGATTCTATTGTATTGTGCTATCTTGTGTTACTGCATCTGTCATTTTCTGAGAGGAAAGATAAGGGGAAATTAGGTCATTCATGGATGATGGGTCAATATTTCTTGTTAATTTCTCATTCTGTTATTGGATCATTTGGGGAGCAGTATGAAACTTCTCACACAGTCCATCTACTTGATCGATCACTGTCCTTCCTGTACTTGGAGTTACAACATGAACAGGAGATGGAGTGCAGCAAGGGCATATGGCTCCTTTTCTTAACATAGAATATGTAAAAGGATGTCCAAGACATATTAGCAAGGCTGGGGAAGCAACACTCAGCCTCTGCATGGGGTCATGCTTCTGTGAACTCATGCTAGCAGAGAACAGCAACAAGCAGTAATCTGTGTTGCATTCATAGGAAAACTGGATTATATCTTAACAGAAAATGCTGAGGCCTCTCTCATACTGATTTAAGCAGGCCATCTTCATTAGGTATGAGCAAGGCCATTCCTTGCATGATCAGAAACAGCAAACCTCATGTATAAAACCTGCACAATGTAAAATAATACTCTGCTAACAGCCCAAGGCTAAGAAACTTCATCTCCAACTTTTCTGCTATTGGTCTTCTGTCCTGAGTAATCCCTTGGCATATTGTTGTTCTCCATTTTGCACATGGCTGCCTCAGTGAGACCTTTTATATTTGATCTCCATTTATGTGTCTACAGCAACTACTTGATTATGGGTGGTTGGAAGATTTGATAAAGGAAAGGCCTTTATGGTTCCTGAAGAGGCTGTTACTGAACATGTTGGTAGAAAAGGTGAAGCGGTGGCACCAGGGATTCAACGCTGAGGAACAGCTGTCACTGTGACAGAAATCCATCTCCATCTGGGGGCTGGGAAATTAAAAGCTCCATGCATACTTTTGATTCAGTGGCACAAAAGCCAAAACCCATCACCAATCAAGGGGGTGGGGGGCTAATAAAGAGTACCAGGTATTGGGCTCAGAGCAATAAAGCTCTACACAGTTTTGTGGTATGCTCTACATAGAGTGACATGGTAATATGGTTGTACACACTGTTTGTATAATGCATGTAGTATGGATCTGACTGTGCATATGTGTAACCTGTTTTGTACAGGACAACCTAATCCATATGTGATAAACCACATCAAAGGGTATTCACTGCCAAGTAAGGCAAAATGCTTGTACCCAAGGTAATCCACACAAGACACTTTGTCCCCAGAGGGATAACCAATTGCCCTCGATCTAAGTGGTCCATTGGTCAGGGAGTGGTCTGTCGTGGTAGACCTAAATAGGCCAAAGGTGGGCTTGTACATGTCCTGGTTTGCCCAGGCATGCTCCCCTGCTCCCCCTCCCTCTGTGCTGGGGGTGGTGGCCACAGGAAAGGGGACAAAAGCCTCAGCTTCACCTAATACAGGCAAACTGGGCAAACTGCCACCCTGATTGGCTAATCTATGTCCAAAGGCCCATCAGTCTCGGGAGGGGGAGCAGGGGACCATGCCTGGGCAAGGCAGGACATGTACAAGCCCACCTTTGGCCTACCACGACAATTTATTACAGTAATGGTGAAATAGGCTTCCCCATGCTGCCTTCTGTATTGTTGGGCAGTTTGGGTTGTCTACAGACAGGTCTAACAAAAAATAACTGGAAGAGAGTGCTTTACTGCCATAACCTTCCTTGCTAATAAAAAGCAATGACTGTGAAGTCACAGCACTATTGAATCTATTTATAAAAATAAATAAATAAATAAAAATTGTGCAATCAATAACGGCAGAAATTTCAAGGTCCTTAAACTGGGCTGAGTAGCTTTCTATGAGTGTTTTTGGTATTTGCTATAGTTGCAAATCAGAAAAATAGCAAGAGTGGTTTGATAGATTTTGTGTTTGGACTCATTCCTACATGCAAGATCTTTAAGCTGGAGTTTACTGAACTGTTGATTAGTTAATTGTCCCGATAAGCTAC
Organism: Eubucco bourcierii; assembly: GCA_013396675.1. Lineage (NCBI taxonomy): Eukaryota > Metazoa > Chordata > Aves > Piciformes > Ramphastidae > Eubucco > Eubucco bourcierii. The sequence continues at coordinate 189,848 of VWZE01000072.1, forward strand.
ACGAGATCTTTATCCCCTGACTGGTAAATGTTTACACACTTCTGGATCAATGCCTTGCATTAACAAATGCAGTATTTATTTTCTTCTAAAGATTTTCCATGTCATACAACAATATCTGAATCTCAAGGTTATCAGAAAGCTATGCAAGAAGTATATGAGCATGATAATAGTGAGTGTATCTGAACTATGTGTGAATATTGGCAGGAGATAAACTGTGATGTGCATATGGTAGAAAATGATGTAGGTAGGGAGTGGGGCAGAACAAGGAAAAGTGAAATATGGAATGCTGGACAGTCACACTGATGTGTAGAAACAGAATGTCCTGAATTAACACATAAGCCAAATGATCAGCTAGGAGATGCACATGTACACTGAAGCACTAAAGACACAGCAGAACAACTAAAGCAAATTTTAAAATCATAGACTCATAGAATGGTAAGGTTGGAAGGGACATGCAAGATCATCTAGTTCCAATCCCCTGCCATAAGCAGGGATGCCTCCCACTAGTACAGGTCACCCAAGGCCTCCTCCGACCTGGCCTTCAACACCTCCAGGGAGGGAGCAGCCACAACCGCCCTGGGCAACCTGTGCCAGTGTCTCACCACCCTCACTGCAAACATCTTCCTCCTTACATCCCCTTTCAATGTCCCCTCTGCCACTTCAAACCCATTGCCTCTTGTCCTGTCATTCCCAGACCTTGTCAATAGTCCCTCCCCAGTCTTCCTGTAGCCCCCTTCAGATCCTGGAAGGCTACTTCAAGGTCTCCTGGAAGCCTTCTCTTCT
>VWZE01000075.1:18879-30965 GCA_013396675.1 Eubucco bourcierii
GAGCTTTTCATCAACCCAGACTCCAAGATCCTTTTCCTCAGGGCTACTCTCAGCCATTCCCCACCCAGCCTGTATTTGTGCTTGGGATTGTGCCTACCCAGGTGCAGGACCTTACACTTGGCCGTGTTGAATTTCATGAGGTTGTCCTGGGCCCACCTCTGCAGCCTGTCCAGGTCCCTCTGGATGGATCCCTGCCCTCTAGCAAGTCGACTGTGCCACACAGCTTGGTGCCTTTTGCAAACTTGCTGAGGGTTTGAGTGTTCATGAAACTGGTGGAACAGTGACCTCAAGGCTGGGACAGGCCTAGAGAAACAAGGGAACCTTGAAAAATCATCTGGTCCAACCCCCCATTGCAGAGCAGGATCACCTAGAGCAGGTCACACATGAACTTGTCCAGGCAGATTTTGAATATCTCCAGAGAAGGAGACCTTACAACCTCTCTGTGCAGCCTGTTGTCACCCTCACAGTGAAAATGTTTATTCCTAATGTTCACATGGAGCATTTTAAGCTCCAGCTTGTGCCCGTTGCTCCTTCTCTTGTCACTGCAGAACCTGGCACCATGCTTCTGATACTGCCCTTCACATCTTTATAAACATTAATGAGATTGCCCCTTAGCCTCCTCCAGGCTACACCCCAAGATCCCTCAGCCTTTCCTCATAATGAAGATCTTCCACTCTCTTCAGCATCTTTGTGGCTCTGTGCTGGAACTCTTTCAAGCAGTTCCCTGAGGTCCTTCTTGAACTGAGGGGCCCAAATCTGGACACAATATTCTAGATGAAGCTTCACCAGGGCAGAGTAGAGGGGAGGGAGAACCTCTGGCACACCTACTAAGCACCCCACTTCTAATACATCCTGGGGTACCATTTGCCTTCTTGGCCACAAAGACACATTGCTGGTTCATGGTCAATCTTGTATCCACCAGGACCCCCAGATCCTCTGCTCTGCACTGCTGTCCAACAGATCAGGAACTCAAAGCTACAGGACAAAAACTAAAAGGAAAAATATTCACTAAAGACAGAAGTGGGAAGGATTTGATGGATCTATGTAAGTCCTGCATTTGTCCTGTTCCTGCTCCTCTCTGTGTGTGTGTGAGGGGTTCTTTTTGGTTTGTTTATTTATGGAGGTAGAAAATTTCGCTCTTGCAACTCATGACCCTTCAGCCTTACCTTTGCAGAGAAGTAGGGAAGGTAGAGGGAAGGTGGGGAAGGCATTTCTGGTAATAGCTGGCAGGTTTTTTTAGATCATAGGCTAATTCCCAATCTTTGTATAAGGCAGCCTTATTTACATTGCATTATCTTTTCATTCATGGGCCCCTTGGAGCTCTCAATCACTTTGGGGAGCTCTCTAAATTCGCCTTTCATCACGTATTAATGAAGTGCTAATAGCTCACCCCAGCCAGTTTTGAGCAAACACCAGGTGCTGTGTTTGTTTTGTGCCACCAACCCCTGTGCTTTGCTAATACCTGACTGGTGGAGACGAGGTGCATGCCACCTCCCTGCTGATGTCTCCTGCCCTGGCTTGCTTGGCTTGCATGCCCTGGGCCAACCCTTTGGAGGCCAGTCTGGATCTCTCCATAGCAAACCAAAGCTCTTCTGCACTGTGTCTGGTGGCAGAGGGCAGAAAAATGAGGCAGAGTCATTGAAAATTGGGCAATTTCTGAAGGCTGTTCCAAGGCATGAAGGGTAAGAAAGTACTGGAGAAAGAGCAGCAGGGAGTTGCTAAGATGATGTGTGCAGTTCTGGAGCCCCCAGCACAGGAAGGACATGGAAGTGTTGGAGTGGGTCCAGAGGAGGCCACCAAGATGATCAGAAGGCTGCAGCAGCTCTGCTCTTAGGACAGACTGAGAGAGTTGGGGCTCTGCAACCTGGAGAAGAGAAGGCTTCCAGGAGACCTTAGAGTAGCCTTCCAGGATCTGAAGGAGGCCTACAGGAAGGCTGGGCCAGGACTACTGCTAAGGTCTTGTAATGCCAGGACAAGAGGCAATGGGTTTAAACTGGCAGAGGGGAGATTTAGACTGGATGTTAGGAGGAAGTTGTTTGCAGTGAGGGTGGTGAGACACTGGCACAGGTTGCCCGGGGAGGTTGTGGCTGCTCCCTCCCTGGAGGTGTTGAAGGCCAGGTTGTTTGAGGCCTTGAGTGAGCTGTACTAGTGGGAGGTGTCCCTGCCTATGGCAGGGGGTTGGAACTAGCTGATCCTCGTGGTCCCTTCCAACCTTACCATTCTATGATTCTATGACGAGGGGAATGGAATGTCTGCCTTGTGAGGAAAGGCTGAGAGAAGTGGGTCTGTGCAGTCTGAAGGAGACTGATGGGGGAGTCTTCTCGGTGCTTATTAATACCTAGAGGGTGCCAGGAGGGTGAGAGCAGACTTTACTCAACGGCATCTGGTGACAGGACAAAGGACAATGGACACAAACTGACACACAGGAGGTTCCACATAAACATAAGGAAAAAAAATGTCACTTTGAAGGTGGCAGACCACTGGAACAAGCTACCCAGGACAGGCTGTGGAGTCTTCTTCTCCGAAGGCATTCAAAGCCCACCTAGATGTGTTTCTGAGTGACCATGGTGGGGCTGGACTAGATGATCTTCAGAGGTGCCTTCCAACCCCTACCATTCTGTTTTCCTGTGCTTCTGTGATGTGTTAGATTTGTATGTATCTAGCAGCTGGCATGCTGGGTGTGCAGAGCTCAGGCAGAGCATTGCCTGGAGGAGCAAGCAGGGTGGTTTAGCTGTTGCTGACCAAATTGGTAGGGTTGGAGGTCTGAGTCTGTGCCATGCTCTTCAGCACGCTCAGGCATTTGGGGATTTGACTTGCCCATTACTGCCTGTCCTCTAGCAGTTAATTCTGTCAGTGTGCTTGCTTCTGGTTATTGATTTCTGGAGTGTTGTTCCATCCAGATCCAGAGCAAATGATTTCAGTTTTAGGGTGGGTTTTTTTGTTTGTTTGCTTGCTTTTGAGTTTTGTTGTTCATAGAATCATAGAATTGTCAGGGCTGGAAGGGACCTCAAGGATCATCCAGTTCCGACCCCCGTGCCATGGGCAGGGACACCTCACACTAGATCAAGCTGCTCAGAGCCACATCCAGCCTGGCCTTAAAAATCAGGGATGGGGCTGCCACCACCTCCCTGGGCAACCTGTACCAGTGTCTCACCACCTTCATGGGGGAGAACTTTCTCTTAACATCCAATCTGAATCTCCCCACTTCTAGTTTTGCTCCATTCCCCCCAGTCCTATCATAGAATCATAGAATGGTAAGATTGGAAGGGACCTCAAGGATCATCTAGTTCCAACATCTAGTTCTATCACCACTCAACATCCTAAAAAGTCCCTCAGCAGCTTTTCTGTAGCCCACTTCAGACACAGGAAGGCCACAATAAGGTCTCCTCAGAACCTTCTCCTCTCCAGACTGAACAGTCCCAACTCTTTGTCTGTCTCCATAGGAGAGGTGCCTCAGGCCTCTGATCATCCTTGTTGTAATTGTTGTTTAATGACCCTGGTGAGTTATTTGAGCTGGGTAAAAGAGGAAGATTTGCATCCACAGGCATCTTCGTCCCTGGGTTGTCCAGAGAGGTAGTTAAAGCCCCACCCCTGGAGATATACAAGGTGAGAGGCTCAACAGGGCTCTGGGCAACCTGATCTAGTTGAGCAGGTCCCTCCTTTCTGCACAGAGGGTTGGACTGGATGACCTTTGGAGATTCCTTGCAATCCAAACCATCCAATGATTCTGTGATTCTATGACTCTTTGCTCCTTTTTGATTGGTGGTATAATTTTTTTTGTGTGTGTTTTTTGCTTGTTTCTTTTCTTTTCTGGCAAAACGAGCAAGTTCCAAATGCAGAGGCAGAAATACAACCATATTTTAAACCACTATGAGGGAGGGTTTAATCACCTTTTTTCCCCCCCCTGTAGTCAGGAAACATCCATTTTTCCACATTCCCCTGTGGAAATTGCCTCTTGTGTGGTCTTCAGTTTGAGGGAGTTTATTGGAAAGGACCACGAGGGTGAGGAAGGAATAAGAAACTACAAAAAAAGGTGTTACATTTTCTTACCTTCCCTTTTTGTAGCTTCAGCTGCCTGACACCTCCTTGCTCTGATCTGGCAGTGCTTTGGATTAGTGTTCCTGCAGTACAGAGAGGAATTAATTCTGAAACTCTAGGGGATCTGCTCCTGGGCATCATGCTAACCAGGTAAGCTGCTGCAAGATCAGGCTGTGGCAGTCTTGCAAGTGATGGGGAAAAGGCAAGGTGATGTATCATAAAAGCACTGTGAGGAAGAGCTTATTGACAGGTCCTTAATAAATGCTCCAAGGATATTTAGTTTGGGACTGACCTACTGGAGAGCAGTGAATGGGAAAAGAACCTGGGGGTCCTGGTGGATGGGATGGTGACCATGAGCCAGCAGTGTGTTCTTGTTGCCAAGAAGGCAAATGCCGTTCTGGGGTGTGTTCGAAGGGCTGTGGTTAGTAGGTCAAGAGAAAATCATAGAATGGTAAGGTTGGAAGGGACCTCAAAGATCATCCAGTTCCAACCCCCTGCCATAGGCAGGGACACCTCCCACTAGCACAGCTCACTCAAGGCCTCAAACAACCTGGCCTTCAACACCTCCAGGGAGGGAGCAGCCACAACCTCCCTGGGCAACCTGTGCCAGTGTCTCACCACCCTCACTGCAAACAACTTCCTCCTGACATCCAGTTTAAATCTCCCCTCTGCCAGTTTAAACCCATTGTCTCTTGCCCTGTCATTGCAAGACCTTGGCAATAATCCCTCCCCAGCCTTCCTGTAGGTCTCCTTCAGATACTGGAAGGCTACTCTAAGATCTCCTGGAAACCTTGTCTTCTCCAGGCTGCAGAGCCCCAACTCTCTCAACCTGTCCTCACAGCAGAGCTTCTGCATCTTTGTGGCCTGCTCTGGACCTGCTCCAACACTTCCATGTCCTTCCTGTGCTGGGGGCTCCAGAACTGCACACAGGACTCCAGGTGGGGTCTGATGAGAGTAGAGTAAAGGGGCAGAATCCCCTCCCTTGCCCTGCTGCCCACACTTCTCTTGATGCAGCCTGTCCCTCTACTCTGCTCTGGTGGGCCACACCTGGAATATTGTGTCCAGTTCTGGGCCCCTCAGTTCAACAAGGACCTCAGGGAACTGTGCTGAACTCTTTCAACCAGAGCCATAAAAATGGTGAAGGGAGTGGAATATCTTCCTTATGAGGAGAACCTGAAGGAGCTGGGGCTCTTCAGCTGGAGAGGAGGAGACTGAGTAGTGACCTCATTCACATTGATAGAGATGTAAAGAGTGAGTGCCAAGAGGATGGAGTCAGGCTCTGCTGGGTAATGCCTGATGGCAGGACAATGGGCAATGGGTGGAAGCTGAGACATAGGAAGTTCCATGGAAACATGAGGAGGATTTTTTTTCCCTGTGAGAGTGACAGAAGACTGGAACAGGCTGCCTGGGAGGGTTGTGGAGTCTCCTTCTCTGGAGATATTCAAGACCTGCCTGGACAGATTCCTGTGTGACCTGCTCTAGATGATCCTGTTGTGGCAGGGGGGTTGCACTGGATGAGCTTTTGAGTTCCCTCCCAGTCCTTAACACTCTGTGATTTCAGATATCAATGCTGTGTAATGTGAGGGTGATAAGACTTCTGCAGAAAGCCTTATTGTCCCTAAAACAATGCTCCCATATCGATCCCCAGCATCCCCTGGCTGCCAAGGTAGCAGAACAGGGCAGCAAAGAGCTGTGATGGGTATAATGGAGATTCTTCTGCTCTGCTCTGGTGAGACCTCACCTCACAGAGTACTGTGTCCAACTCTGGGGCCCTCAGCCCAAGATGGACATGGACCTGTTGGAGAGGGTCTTGAGAAGGGCCACAAGAAATCATCAAAGGGCTGGAACACCTCTGCTGTGAGGACAGACTCAGAGAGCTGGGATTGTTCAGCCTGGAGAAGAGAAGGTTCTGGGGAGACCTAATACCAGCTTAGCAGTACCTGAAGGAGGTATACAAGAAAGGTGGGGAGGGACTATTTACAAAGACATCTAGCAATGCTTTTGAACTGCAGAAAGGTAGTTTTAGATTGGACATTTGGAAGAAGTTCTTTGCTATCAGAGTGGTGGAACACTGGTACAGTTTGCTGAGGGAGGTGGTGGAGGTCCCACCATTCTAGACATTAAAGGTCAGGTTTGATGGGGCTCTGAGCAACCTGATCTAGTTGGGGTTGGACTAGATGATCTTTAGAGGTCCCTTCCAACCCAGTGTCTTCTACAACCCTGACCACTTTGGAGGACTTCCTCATGAGCAGACTTCATTGCCCAGGGAGCCTGTGGCTGCTCCCTCCCTGGAGGTGTTGAAGGCCAGGTTGTTTGAGGCCTTGAGTGAGCTGTACTAGTGGGAGGTGTCCCTGCCTATGGCAGAGGGTTGGAACTAGATCATCCTTGAGGTCACTTCCAACCTTACCATTTTATGATTGCTAATTCAGTGTTCACATTAGAGGGGCATGAGGTTTGCAGCCCACTCCAAAGGACAGAGATGTGTTTCTTTGCAGCCCTGCCTGGACCATAATGTATTGCCAGATCCACCAGAGACCTCAGCTGAAGGGATGTTGTAGCCTTATATTCAAGAAGCATGGTGCCTCCTGTTTTTAAAGCACCTCCCATGAATTCTGCAGGATATGAGACAGGACATGACCCTCTTACAGCTGACCTTTTAAATAACAATAAAATCACTCAGTGGTGCACTTTATTTTGATTTATCATTGCCTAACATAAAGGAATTATATATCAAAGGAGGCACTAAAATGATAAGACTAAGAAGAAGAGACCAAGGGAAGGTGGAGAATAACTAGAAGAAGTTTCATTGGTGTTTTCAGTCAAAAAGGATAGGAAACCATGGTTTACCTTGGATGGTCCTGGGAAGGGCTTTCCCCTCCCCCTTCCTGACAGTTGAAAATGCAGAAGGAAGGTGAAAATAAACTAATTTTTAAAAAGGAAAAAAGGGAAAAAAGGTACAGGCTATGTAGAATGTCTCTGCCTTAATTGGAGTACTGGACATTTTCTGCAGACTTCAGCTATCTTATTTTTTTGCATTTAAATTAAAAGGAGATTTATCAAGAGTCTTCATTATTATTATTGTTGTTATTATTATTGTTATTATTATTATTGTTGTTATTGTTATTATTATCATGGCACTTTGATCCATTGACACAGCAAATACCAGGAATTAATTTGGCAAACACAGATTTTTCTTCTCAGAGAAGTTATGAAATGGAAAATCACTGCTCAACAGCTGCTGGTTCCTGCCCCTTCCAACATTGGAAATGAGTGCTAGGGGAGATGTTTTCATACCCCTACAAGTGAATCATAGAACGTTTTCTGCTAGGGAGAGATTCCCAGCTGAAGTGGAGCAATTCTTATTGTCTTCAGTAGTGCAGCAGGGCTTGAGAGCCCACAATCTGGTTACACATCTTTTAGCACTAACATTTGCTATTGGGGAGAGTTTCCCAGCTGAGGTGGAGCAATTCTTATTGTCTTCAGTAGTGCAGCAGGGCTTGAGAGCCCACAATCTGGTTACACATCTTTTAGCACTAACATTTGCTATTGGGGAGAGTTTCCCAGCTGAGGTGGAGCAATTCTTATTGTCTTCAGTAGTGCAGCAAGGCTTGAGGAGCCCACAACCAAGTTACACATCTTTCAGCACTAACATTTCATAGAATCATAGAATGGTAAGGTTGGAAGGGACCTCAAGGATCATCTAGTTCCAACCCCCTGCCATAGGCAGGGACACCTCCCATGAGCACAGGTTACTCAAAGCCTTGTCCAGCCTGGCCTTGAACACCTCCAGGGAGGGAGCAGCCACAGCCTCCCTGGCCAACCTGTTCCAGTGTCTCACCACCCTCACTGTAAAGAACTTCCTCCTAACATCCAGTCTAAATCTTCCCTCTGCCAGTTTAAATTTGCAGCTGGGAAGAGATTCCCAGCTGAGGTGAAGCAATTCCCATTGTCTTCAGCAGTGTAGCAGGACCTGAGGAACTCAGTTGTGTCTGGATAGTCTCTCCCAATAGATCCTACCATGGAGCACAACCTGGTTGTACATCTTTTGGCACTGACACATCCATTGATGAGTCTTTGGGCGTGGTATGGAGCAGCCATAGAGCACCAAGGGAGTGATATCAGAATCAAACCCTCAGATTTCAATAAGTTGTGGAGCTCACTGGTATTTCACTGTTACAGGTTGAACCTCTAGGGGACTGGGAAGTGGTCTGGGCCATCCACGCTCATTCTGTGCTGTCAATACATGTTCCATTGAGCATGGAGAGTGCAGACACCAAGACAGATGAGAGATACCTCAATAAGTGTCCCAGAGATGTAGATGTGGTGCTGAGGGACATGGTTTAGGGGTGAACTTGGCTGTGCTGACTTAACAGCTTGATGATCTTAAAGTTTCTTCCAACCCAAATGATTCTATGATTCTATAATTCTTTGACTTCACTTCATCCTCTCATAGAATGGTAAGGTTGGAAGGGACCTCAAGGATCATCTAGTTCCAACCCCCTGCCATAGGCAGGGACACCTCCCACTAGTACAGCTCACTCAAGGCCTTATCCAACCTGGCCTTGACCACCTCCAGGGAGGGAGCATCCACGACCTCCCTGGGCAACCTGTTCCAGTGTCTCACCACCCTCACTGTAAAGAACTTCCTCCTAACATCCAGTCTAAATCTCCCCTCTGCCAGTTTAAACCCATTGCCCCTGGTCCTGTCGTTGCAGGACCTTGTAAATAATCCCTCCTCAGCCTTCCTGTAGCCCACTTCAGATACTGGAAGGCTACTATCAGGTCCCCTCGAAGCCTTCTCTTCTCCAGGCTGCAGAGCCCCAACTCTCTCAACCTGTCCTCATAGGAGAGCTGCTGCAGCCCTCTCAGCATCTTTGTGGCCCTCCTCTGGACCCACTCCAACAGTTCCATGTCCTTCCTGTGCTGAGGGCTCCAGAACTGCACACAGGACTCCATGTGGGGTCTGACAAGAGCAGAGCAAAGGGGCAGAATCCCCTCCCTTGCCCTGCTGGCCACGCTTCTCTTGCTGCAGCCCAGCACTCAGTTGCTGACTGGGCTGCATGTGCACACTGCAGGCTCATGTTGAGCTTTTCATCACCCCAGACTCCATGGTCCTTTCCCTCAGGGCTGCTCTCAGCTATTCACCACCCAACCTGGATTTGAGTTGATGAGCCACTTCAGTAGAAGTAAAACCACTTCATCCACTCATCTGAGGTGCCTGCTTGACAAGACAGTCCCATGGACAGAGATATGGCCAGAATCACAGAATCACAAAATTAATCTGGTTGGAAAAGACCTCTAAAATCATCGAGTCCAACCTATCATTTAAGCCTTCTAATTAACTAAACCATGGCACCAAGAGCCTCATACAGTCTCCAACCACCAGCTTCACTAAGATTTCAGTCACTTGCTCTCTGTTGGCTGTAGTGTGTGGCTGTGGGCTCCCCCTTGATGTGTTTCAGCTAGGAATCTAAATTTAAGAGGAAGAATTTGGCCTCTCTGAGTACTTTTCTGCTGCAAAATGTAAAAACAAGACTGCTTTCTATGTCTTCCCCAGGGTTTTCAAAGAGGAATTTGCTTTTCCTTACTTGATCATAGAAAACATTAAAAACATCCTTGGACCTGGATCTTTCCCTTGCTCAGGTTCAAGGCCAGAGCCAAAGCATGTGCCAGCACAGATGGTGATGTTAGACAAGTGAGGGGAATGTTAAAAAAACCAAAAAAAACCCCAACAAAAAACAAGCAAAAAGGAAAGAAAAAAAAAAAAGGAAAAAAGGAGACAAGGAGAAAAGTGCATTTCAAGAGTCGTCAGCCCTCCAACTTTGAAGTGCCAGGGCATGTTTGCTGCAGTTGTTTCCCAAGGTCCCCACAGAATTGCTGAGAGGAAGAAAGCCCTGTTTAGAGAAGCTGCCAGATGACAGGACCTGGGGATGTAGGGCACCAAGCGATCACACGGCGCTTTGCTTGCTCAAAGCGCACCTGCAGGGGGGAGAGCAGGGGTGGAGGGGGCTGCATGTGTCTTTGTGAGGGTAGGGGGAGAGCAGGAAGGGCCAGAAGATGCTCCTAAGACTTTATAAATACCTGAAAATCCACCTCGTGGCTACTCCATACAAACACTCACACATTTTTCTGTATATACACATAGAATTGTAGAATCATAGAATGGCAAGGTTGGAAGGGACCTCAAGGATCATCCAGTTCCAACCCCCTGCCATAGGCAGGGACACCTCCCACTAGAACAGGTCACTCAAGGCCTCCTCCAACCTGGCCTTGAACACCTCCAGGGAGGGAGCAGCCACAACCTCCCTGGGCTACCTGTGCCAGCGTCTCACCACCCTCACTGCAAACAACTTCCTCCTAACATCCAGTTTCAATCTCCCCTCTGCCAGTTCAAACCCATTGCCCCTTGTCCTGGCATTGCAAGACCTTGTCAATAGTTCCTCCCCAGCCTTTCTGTAGGCCCCCTTCAGATACTGGAAGGCTACTCTAAGGTCTCCTGGAAGCCTTCTCTTCTCCAGGCTGCAGAGCCCCAACTCTCTCAGCCTGTCCTCATAGCAGAGCTGCTCCAGCCCTCTGATCATCTTTGTGGCCTCCTCTGGACCCACTCCAACACTTCCATGTCCTTCCTGTGCTGGGGGCTCCAGAACTGCACACAGGACTCCAGGTGGGGTTTATTATGGGAGCGTGGCAGTAGCTCTAGTTAACAATGCCATGACTCAGATAACCAAGTAAGGAGACACAAAGAGACGAAACCTCAGCCCAGAAGATGTCATGCCAGTGAGCAAGTGGCACAGGGCCTTTGAGTCACAGGTTTTTCATTATTTGTCTCCCAATAGTGCCATCTCAGCCCAAACATTTAACCTCAGTGCCTTTCTTGTCCCACTTGTGAAATGGGGAGGATATTTTCTGTAGCTGGAAGGAGATTCCAGGTGGGAACCACTGCGCAACTGTTGCAAAAGAAACCCTACAAAATCCTTATTTCTTTACATGCTTCATTTGCAAATCAATCTGAATACATCTTTTTTTTTTTTTTTTCATTAAAGCTTGGGGCCACAGATGACATGGAGAGAGATTTGCAGAAGTGATTTGATGAACCCCTGCATCACAGGGTGCATTCACACAACCTTCTGCCAGCCTGTGACCTACCGTGACTCATTAACCTGCTACCTTGATTATCCCTGCACCACTGATGAGCAGTCCTGCTTGTTAAGGATGCTTTTCTGCCAGGCTTGTCACACTCTGGCTTTGAGTTTAGGTCTTGAGGGTTTTGAAGCTCAGATTGATGGTGGATGATGAGGTGTGGTTATGCAAAACTCCTGGAGGACATGGGTACCTCTGGGATGGAAAATAACAGCATAATGATGAGCTGACGGAGCCCTCTCGTCTGCTCTTGGAGGCAGAAATCAAAGCCATCAGGCGGTCCTGCTGGCTTGCAGCATCTCACTTGTGGGACCAGCTCTGCCAAACGAGTTCACTCTAATGATCTGACCACTGACTTCCTCTGCCCAGGAAACCCCAGGGTAAGAAAACATTTTCTGAACTCGAGGTTAAAAAAACCCTGCTCTGTGGCTCAGGAGGTAGACTCAGAGCCACTTGAGCAGCCTGAGCAACGTGGCAGGGCAAAGTACAAACTCAGAGCTGTGTTTCTGCTTACTTTAATTCAGGGAGCAGGAGAGGAGCTGCTATGAAACCTAAGCATGCTGGGATGCTAACCACAAGGATGTGATGGTTGCCCTGTTCCTCTCTTCTTCCCCATACTTTGCCAAGTACATCCTGACAAGGGTGTACTGGCAGGGCTTTGGAAGGCTCACATTTTTACAAACAACATGCTGGAGAAGGAAGAGGTATCACAGTATCACCACCAAGGTTGGGAGAGACCTCAAAGCTCATCAAGTCCAACCCATACCACAGACCTCAAGACCAGACCATGGCACCAAGTGCCACGTCAAAACCCTCCTTGAACACCTCCAGGGACAGTGACTCCATCACCTCCCTGGGCAGCCCATTCCAGCAGTCAATGACTCTCTCAGTCAAGAACTTTCTCCTCA
>VWZE01000075.1:45552-75395 GCA_013396675.1 Eubucco bourcierii
AAAAAAAAAAAAAAAAAAAAAAAAAAAGGACAAGAGACAGTAAATTTCACTGTGATCACACTACGGCAAAATATACCATTGCAAAAAATAAAAACAAGCCGTGTGAAGGCCAAATTAAAGAGGGGAAAAAAAAACCCAACCAAACCCAAAAAGTATGTTGCATGAGTTACAGTGCAACCGTATTATTCCTTCTCCTGTTTTCCTCCCTCCCCCCAGCCTTGGTCAGTTTAGAAAAAGGATTGAGTACAACACAGTCAGGTAAGTGGCCACAAAAGAGTAGCTGTCTTTGGCAAGAAGTCACCGCATCGACCCTCTCTGTCACCTTCTGCCCATTTCGCTCTGTCTCATGAAGTGGATGTTGTTGGCGCTGTCTGAGAGTTCGGGGTACTGCTCCACTGAGATCACAAAGTAGCCGTCGTAGCCCTGTACCCGGCCCGTGTTTAGCACTTGCTGCTTCTCCCCTTCTGTCCACGAGCGAATACCCTCCTCCCCATCCCGCAGTCTCTGCTGTTCCCGGGACCAGGCTTGGGCGACGGCACGCTGCCGGGCCAGCTCCAGGACGCGGGCCTTCTCCTCGTCCAGGGTGGTCCCGTAGCGAGTGTTCAGACACAGCGCGCCGTATTGCAGCTGGATGTCCGTGTAGCGTCTAGTCCTTCCGCTCAGCACTGTGTTGATCTGCGACACCGTCACGTTCACGCCGTTCTCCAGGGTCCGCCGCCCACCGCTGAGGCCCAAGATGGACAGGTCGCCCTCCGACGGCCCTTGCTTAATGAAATAGTGCGTGTCCACCCCGTCGATGGTGAAGTGCAGGTTCTCAAGGTAATGGGCGTTGTTCAGGATGGCCGCGATCCTCCGTCCGTCCTCATTGGCCACGCTGATGATGTCGGTGGCCACACGCCCGTCCTTCATGGCGAACTTGACGCCTTTGCCGAAGATAGAGCCTCCAGAGGCAAAGTTCTTGTTCTTCTTCACCTGCCGGCACCCGGCGATGCTGGAGCTGTAGATCCGTTCAAAGCGCTCCAGGGTGACAAAGGCCTTCAGCTGTTTCTGCACTTCACATTGGACCCCCAAAATTGACTGCGCGGGGAGAGAAAGAAGAGAGCGACACGTTAGAAGAAGCCTGTTATGAAAGGACGAGGTGTAATGGGTTTACACTGGCAGAGGGAAGATTAGAAATAAGTTCTTTCCAGTGAGGGTGGTGAAACACTGGCACAGGTTACCCAGGGATGTTAAGGATGCTCTGTCCCTGGAGGTGTTAAGGCCAGCTTAGATGAGGCCTTGAGAGACATGTTCTAGTGGGAGGTGTCCCTACCTCTGGTGAGGGGTTGGAATGAGATAATCTTTGAGGTCCCTTCCAACCTAAACCATTCTACGATTCTATTATTCTATGATAAGCCTGAGGACCTAAAGGCATTATTACCATTCTGGAGACCAGCAGAGCATCCTGGAAACACCTAATGATGAGCTCCACTTTTTTTTTTTTTAGATCCCTATCACTTTCTCAGATACTTAACTCTTCTTAATGAGAGACATGTTGGCAGGTGGTTATTCCCCCTGATACTCTCTGTTCCAGTAAACCAAACCACATTTAATCGTACATACTGAAGGATGTAGAGGTAGAAAAAGGATTTTTTTTTTTTTTTTTTTTCTGCCTGACTGGTTTGAAGGTTTAGTTTGGACATGCAATTATTTTGTGCTGGAGTGTTTCTCGTTTGCACATGAGAGATCACTCATCCCGCGGCCATGATGCTTTATAAAACGCTTTCAGATCTTCTGTGAAAAAGCAGGGATGTTATTTGTGAAAGCTCTCCCTGCTTTAACTTCACTTTCTAGCTCCTTGTGCTACCTTCAAATACTCTGCATCACATGTATGACCCTCTAAGCAGCCATAACCCTTCTACATCCCCTTTCATCTTGGCCAAAGCAGGTAGTCCAAAACTCATGGAATGCCACAAATCCAACTCTTACTTCCTGCAAACCCTCTAAAATGTGACAGGGACCCTCAGCTAAGTCCAGCCACATCTGATGCTTAAGTTTTGGCTTATACTGGGAGCAAAACTGCTGAGAGACAACAGCTTGGATCATTTTGCAGACAGGTACAATACAAAGTCACTTTTGCTGTTAACACATAATGGAGCAAGCACACAGCAAGTCAGCAGCTCATCAGTACTGCAAAACGTCTTTGGAAACGCTCTCATCAATTCATGGCAGCGTAGGCTTCTCACAGACCCTTGTTCACGAACAATTATTTGCTCAAATTTCACAAAAGCAAGAGGATGCTCTGACAAAACTCTCCTAGCACTGCCAATGGCTCAGTTCAATAATGTAATGACATCTGGGATTAAAAATAGGCTACACTGAAAAGTTTGCTGCACTCCAATTATTTCGAGGAAATTTAACATCCGAGAAAGATGTTGCCTTAAACCATCCACAAGCTAAAGGCTGACATCCTTGCCTGCCTGAGAGAAGACAATTCTCCTGGAGAAGAGAAAGCTCCAGGGAGATTTTATTGTGGTCTTTTAATAATTGAAAGAGGGGCTACAAGAAAGATGGGGACAATTTTTTTTCAGGATTGCGACAGGACAAGGGGTGGTTATAAACCAAAAGAGGAGACATTTAGACTTGACGCAAGGAAGAAATTTTTTACAATGGAAGTGTTGAAACACTGGCACAGGTTGCCAGAGAGGATGCAGAAGCCCCATCCCTGAAAAAAATTCCAGATCAGGTTGGATTGGGCTCTGAGCAACTTGATTTATAGAATCATAGAATCATAGAATGGTAAGGTTGGAAGGGACCCCAAGGATCTAGTTCTGTTCCCCTGCCATAGGCAGGGACACCTCCCACTAGTACAGCTCACTCAAGGCCTCAAACAACCTGGCCTTGAACACCTCCAGGGAAGGAGCAGCCACAACCTCCTTGGCCAACCTGTGCCAGTGTCTCACCACACTCACTGCAAACAACTTCCTCCTAACATCTAGTTTCAATCTCCCCTCTGCCAGTTCAAACCCATTGCCCCTTGTCCTGTCATTCCAAGACCTTGTCAATAGTCCCTCCCCAGCCTTTCTGTAGGCTCCCTTCAGATACTGGAAGGCTACTCTAAGGTCTCTTGGCAGCCTTCTCTTCTCCAGGCTGCAGAGCCCCAACTCTCTCAGTCTGTCCTCACAGCAGAGCTGCTGCAGCCCTCTGAGCATCTTCATGGCCTCCTCTGGACCCACTTCCATGTCCTTCCTGTGCTGGGGGCTCCAGAACTGCACACAGGACTCCAAGTGGGGTCTGAGGAGAGCAAAGTGGCAGAATCCCCTCCCTTGCCCTGCAGCCCACACTGCCCTTGCTGCAGCCCAGCACTCAGTTGCTGTCTGGGCTGCATGTGCACACTGCAGGCTCATGTTGAGCTTTTCATCAACCCAGACCCCCAGGTCCTTTTCCTTAGGGCTTATCTCAGCCGTTCCCCACCCAGCCTGCATTTGTTGAAAACATCTCTGCTGACTGCAGGGGACTTGGACTAAATGTCTTTTAAAGGTCTCTTCCAACCCAAACCATCGTGTCATGGGCAACAAAGCTGGTGAAGTGTCTAGAGAACAAGTCTTATGGAGAGTGGCTAAGGGAACTGAAGATTTTTAGTATGGAGAGAGGAGACTCAGGGGAGACCTCATTGCTCTCTGCAGCTCCCTGAAAGGAAGTTGTAACGAGGAGGAGATTGGTCTCTTCTCCCTAGTATGAGCTGATAGAACAAGAGGAAACTGGTATGACTGAAACTATGCCAAGGGAGGTTTAGGCTGGATATCACAAAAAAATTCTCTACTGAAGAGTGGTCAGGCATTGGAACAGGATGTCCAGACAGGTGATAGAGTCACTGTTCCTGGAGGTGGTCAAGAAATGTGTGGAGATGACTCTTCAGGATGTGGTTCAATGGCCATGGTGGTGGTAGCTTATTGGTCAGACTCAATGACCTTAGAGGCCTTTTCCAGCTGAAACAATTCTATGATTCTATGAATTTAGACAATGCAGGCATTTCAGTGTGGATCTCTCAACTAAGACTTGTAATGTGGTGAGGGAAGGAAACTAAATCTCCATTTCTATGGCAGCATTTCCAGAGAGGAGTCTCAAGGCATTGAAGAAATAAAGGATTTAGCATTGCAGCTCATTCAGATGTTACAAGCAGTGTTGATCTATGAAGGAGAAAACTATAAGGGAACAGAGGCACACAGGTTCAAGAGCGTGTTTTGGGTTGTAAAGCATTAAAGTATCCAGGACTGACTTTTATTCCAAGTGCCACACAGGCTGGCATAGCTTCTCCTTTCCCCCTTTTGATTAACAGCATAGGAGCTGGAGAGGGAACCAGTCACCTATGAAAGAGGAGCTCTTTGTGATTGTCCCTGTAATGCCTGTGGGGAACCCTGCACACTGCCTAGAGAGCAATATAATTAACTGACTGACAGGGAGCCAAACCCAGCTCCCCTGCCAGCTGCACCAGTGCTCTAATTATGCAAGAAATGGACGTAATTAATGTAGATGTCACCGATGATGGACGGGGAGCAATTAGGTTTCTGGGCTCCATGAGACACCTACTGTTCTAAATAAGTGTACACTGCACAGCCTTAGTTAGCTGTTTCCACTTCAGAGAAGTTTAAATGAGGAGGTTTTCTTCTCAGGCGCGTCTCACACGGGTTGGCTCCAGGTGGGGCCACTACCCAGTGCCACATTGCTGTTCTAACTTGCCTCACTACATTTTTCCAAGTCATGGGGAAAGGCATTTATAGAATCATAGAATAGTAAGGTTGGAAGGGACCTCAAAGATCNTCCCTGGGCAACCTGTGCCAGTGTCTCACCACCCTCACTGCAAACAACTTCCTCCTGACATCCAGTTTCAATCTCCCCTCTACCAGCTCAAACCCATTGCCCCTTGTCCTGTCATTGCAAGACCTTGTCAATAGTCCCTCCCCAGCCTTCCTGTAGGCCTCCTCCAGATCCTGGAAGGCTACACTAAGGTCTCCTGGCAGCCTTCTCTTCTCCAGGCTGCAGAGCCCCAACTCTTATAGCAGAGCTGCAGCAGCCCTCTGATCATCTTTGTGGCCTCCTCTGGACCCACTCCAACAGTTTCATGTCCTTTCTGTGCTGGGGGCTCCAGAACTGTACACCAGACTCCAGATGGGGTGTGAGGAGAGCAGAGCAAAGGGGTAGAATCCCCTCCCTTGCCCTGCTGCCCACACTGCTCTTGCTGCAGCCCTGGACTCACTTGGCTGTCTGGGCTGCATTTCTAATTACTCATGTTGAATCACCAGCATGGTCTGAGCTTCTTCACTCGAGGATGTAAATCAGGTCTTCCGCACTACACTGCAATGTCCTGTCATGATTTATACATCACCATCTACACTTACATCACCTGTTTGCCAGCAGTTGAGTGATACACGCTCTCTGGTGTTAATTGTACCATCTACTGATTATCACCTAGGGGAAGGGACCTCTGGGAGGTCAGACAGCACTGGGCACATAAGAATTATTCCTATCAGAAACCACCCTTGTTCCCCTTCTATTTAGTCTTCATCACCTTGCTGTTGATGAGCTGCAGGAACTCTAATGCAATGCTGAGCAAGTAGATTCCCTGTCCCTGGCTCTGGTGCCTCCGAACAGCTGCTCCAACAAACCAGTGGGTCTGGACACTACTCTCTTGTCTTTTATTCCAGTCTCAACTGAAAAGTGATTTGCAACAGGATCACAGAATGTCAGGGGTTGGAAGGCACCTCTGGAGATCATTGAGTACAACCTCCCTGACAGGGCAGGATTGCAGATTCTAGTGCAGGTTGTACAGGAACACATCCAGACAGGGTTTGGAAGTCTACAGGTAAGCAGATTCCACAGCTTCTCTGGGGAGCCTGTTCCAGTGCTCTGTGACCCTTACAGCAAAAAGGTTCTTCCTCATGTCAAGGTGGAACTCCCTGTGCTGTTGTTTACATCCAGGGAGGTTGTGGCTGCTCCCTCCCTGGAGGTGTTCAAGGCCAGATTGGATGAGGCCTTGAGTAACCTGTACTAGTGGGAGGTGTCCCTGCCTATGGCAGGGGTTGGAACTGGATGATCCTTGAGGTCCCTTCCAACCTTACCATTCTATGATTCTATAAACTCTGAAATCTTGCTGATGGTGCAAGTTTTAACAGTGCTATGACAATCTCATGTGCTTTGGACAAGTGGAGCACAGGGGTTTCATCTTTATGTTTTTATTGTTAAATATTATAGAATTCTTTTATAAACAATAAAATTTTATAAAAACTGGGAAAGTAAATTCTGCTAAAGAGAGTGAGGTGTTGTATTGCACCTCTTGTCGTTCACACTGGATTGTTTTTGTCCTAACTCCTGGTTTTAGTTTTGGACTCCTCCAACTGCTTTTTCCAAGACACATTTTCTAACTCTGATAACTCTCCTAATTTTCCTAACTTCCATCTCCTTTTAGGGCCAGAGATTGGTCTTAGATTCCTTTTAATTAATTGTAGAGACAGATTAAAAAAAACAATATTAAGAAGTCCTGTCAGGAGAGCAGTTGTACAAAAGAGTTTGTGGCTGGGTAGTGTCCCTGGGTTTGCCATTCATTTAGCTCAAGTTCCAAACCCCAGTACCACAGATCTTCTGCCTCAAGATAATTTTCAGTTTTCCATTTTATGGTCAAATCCTCCAGAGCTTTGAGTTTCAGAGCAGTAATTGCCCAGTCTGATTTTTAAAGTTTTTGGTTTGTTTTGGTTGTCCTTTTCCAATGCAATTTATGGCCCAACACTGGACCTTTCTTTGGTCAAGCAGCATACTGCCTTTGTGAGGTTATATGAAGCCTTGTGATATTATATGAAGCTGTGGAGATCTACAGCCCCACTCTTCATCTGGATGCAATTTAGAATGCAAATAAGCAGCACCCACCCTGCTGCTGGCAGAATTTGGAGGTTTAAAGGACTACACCACGATCCAGAAGCAATGGCACTGACATTTCCTGCCTAAGGACACCCACACAGGACAAATGCCTTCCTGGAGTCCTCTCGGTCACCACACAGGACACGTCCACATCTATAGTGGGAAGACATTTCTCATGTTGCACTGGGACTGGCACTGGCACATAGCTAAAACAGAGATAAAAGGCCTGACCAAAGCTATGGAATTCAGAATCGCTTGACCACCAGCTTAGAGACACTGCAGATTAGTGAAATTGAGGGCTTGAACCTCCTTACTGGCAAAATATCTGACCACTCACTTGTCAATATGTGGCTGTCCCAGCCTCCTATGCACCTGCCTCTCATAGACATCGACTGCAGGACTGTTTCAGTCACCCATACTGTCATGGCAGGCCTAAGCAGGCCAAATTAGGCTTGTACATGTCCTGGCTTGCCCAGGCACATTTTTCTGCTCTCCCTCCTTCTGTTTTGGGGAGAGCAACCATGGGAAAAAGGACAAAGAACCTGGAGCCACTAAGTCTGGTGCCTGTGGCCTGCCCAGCAACTGTGGCAAACAAGGTGCACAGGGTTGCCTTGTGCAAGGTTGTGTTCTGCCCAAAAAAGGGTGAAGCAAGCCTATGGCTTCACCCAATATGGTCACATCTTGGCTAACTGCCATTGGATTGGCTATCCTGTGGCCAAAGGCCCATTAGTCTCAGGCTGTATTGGATAAAAGGAGATGAGCAGGGAGCAGTGCCTGTGCTTTGCCATTCCAAGGTGTGGCTGCTGTTGCATCCCTGCCTGTTGCCTCACTGATCCTGAGCTGAGGCTCTGATCCCTGTCACGCGTTCGGCCTGCACAGCCGGCGTGACACCGTGCCCAGACTGCACACCGCAAGGCATCTGCCTGCCCCTGAAAGCCTTCTGCCCAGGGGGAAGCCTTGGAGGGAACACAAATCATCCAGAGAGCCAGGAACAGGTCAGAGATCATCTGGCTCCTTTCTCCAGCGCCCAGAAGCCTGGGGAAACTCTAAAGCCTCTGACAGCTACCGACAGAAACCCTGCCACGAGCTTTGGGGACTGTCAGATAATATTTTTGTGAGTAAATACCAAAAGCCTCTAACAATCATTAATTGCCTTCTGCCATAAGCAGAAAGTTGCTCCTTGTGTCCATCTTGTGAGCAAGCAGTGTACTGACCGCAAGCTGTACACTGACCGCAAAGCTTTCTCTGCCAGCTTAGTCGAGTTCAATTAACATATATATTTAATAGTTATTCTTAGATCCTATTGTAACCTGTTTATAGTTTCCATAATGATGCAAGAACCTGTTACAATTACTATTTTGGTGACTGGGGTGCTGCCAGTTCTGAATAGTTAATATTAATAAATTCTATTAATATTTTTTAAATACCATCTGGCGATAATTAATTACCCCTTCTACAACACATACAGGGATGTCTAGTCTGTTCTGAGACGCTTCAGAATGCATTCAGCACCTGCACAGGGCAGTGACAAACTGAGAAAGGTCTGGGAGATTTCATTTATCCTTCTACAGTGGCATTTGGAGGCCACTGCTTACTTGGCCCTTGTGTGGACAGCAGAATCAAACCTCTACTTTGCATGGCCAAAGGACCCTGTAGTGTTTTCAGCTTGGTCTAAAATTAATGCCTAGCACACAGGTAGCCCTTTAAGTGAGATCCACTGCCTGTATGAGGTAGCTGTTGATAGGTTACAGTGGGTACACACATCTAGCATGCATGGAGACCCTTACATCTGTGTGTCTTAGTCTTGAATCCAAACCTTGTTCCTAGCAGCTGATCATCTGAACTGTCCTCTGGGCTCCACTGACAGGTCACCCACATAATTTTTGACACTGTGGGAAATTGTGCTGGGCCATCAGTTATTGCTCTAGAAGGATGCAGGTAATCCATGCTGTAGACATGAGGAAATTCAGGAAACTCTTGGATATCTCAAATGACACCAGCTCCTGAGTTCATTGTAAATCTCTGCTGGCTATAATGGAAGTTTGGATATCAGGTTCACAGGCAGAGACCCAAATTAAGTTGTCTTAAGCAAGAAAAAAAAAATCACATCCAAAGGGTTTCCCACTGGTTCCAGGCCTTCTAGGCTCTCCTCATCTTTTGTCATGTAGGGAAGTAGGAGATGAGACAGGCTCAGCTGTAATGCTGAACACCATCATCACTTAGCTGTTAGAATAACTAAGATAACAATCCCTGCTACCTTGAAAACGAGCCCAGGATGAGTTTGAAATGACTTTTGGAGTGCATTTCTTTGATAAAAAGAATCTATTTTTTTCTTTTATTTTAGAGGAAAAGCAAACACACCCAACCAGAAGAAAACCCAACCCAGAAACCTCCACAAATTCAGGCAGAGTACAGCTAGCTTCTCTGCTCTGCTGTGAATATAGAGGGGGTGGAGGCAAATAGATTATGGGTAGTTCAAAGAGGCTGTGTATCCCTGGCTTTGAAATTACTATTTCTGTTTCATCTTAGAACTCATTTTAATGAACTGGCAAAGAAGAGAAGCAGAAAAATTTCCACCCAAGGCTGCAGTGGCATGTGGCATTCTCTAAAAATGCTGCTGCCCTTAGCAACTGTAAACCAAGGTGTCTCTAAACCCAGTTCTGCAGAAGAAAGAAGGGAATTTGTCATTATTTTATTTCAATATTTGTTGCTAGAGTGACAAATCTGCTGGGTTTGTTTTTCCTCACAGCCTATTTTTAATCAGCTGTCCTTAGGTGACATTTCACTTTATCTAGTAACAACTCACTGGAGAGCAGAGGACGACCTTCGTCGTTTGTTCGCTGCTGCACAGGGCTCGAGAGAGCGGCGCATTACAGAGCTCTCTCAATAGCCTCCTGCATTTTGCCAGCACCTCTTGAGAGTTTGAAATACCACAGCCAGATACTATCATCTGTTGTTTTTAAATACTGCCTTCCAGTGTCAGACTGAAAGCTTTAATTTCCCATCAAGGATCCAAGATATGAAATACTTGAACGTGCTTCCAAGTTTCTCCCCATCCTTGTGCCATTATACACAGATAGGTGTTTCTCTTACCACCATATGGCCTACAACAGAAAGCCACTTCTTCCAAAAGCCTTGCAAGTTGTGACTACCCAAAAATACTCCAAATCATTAACTACAGGAAGGTTGGGGAGGGACTATTGACAAGGTCTTGCAATGCCAGGACAAGGGGCAATGGGTTTGAACTGGTAGAGGGGAGATTGAAACTAGATGTTAGGAGGAAGTTCTTTGCAGTGAGGTTAGTGAAGGTACAGTGAGGGTACAGTGAGACACTGGCACAGGTTGCCCAGGGAGGTTGTGGCTGCTTCCTTCCTGGAGGTGTTCAAGGCCAGGTTGGAGGAGGCCTTGAGTGACCTGTTCTAGTGGGAGGTGTCCCTGCCTATGGCAGGGGGTTGGAACTAGATGATCCTTGAGGTCCCTTCCAACCTTACCATTCTATGATTCTATGATTCCTTACTCCTATTTACCCCTTAGGCCTCCATTAAACCACCATCCTCCAGAAATCAGCCTCTTCCCTCCATAACCTGATCTAATTAACAATGTCTCTGCTGACTGCAAAGGGTTTGGACTGGGTGACCTCTAACAGTCTCTTTTGACCCAAGCAATTCTACGATTCCACTTTGCTATGATGAAAACAATCATTTTGGATGTCCCACACCAACTCCCAGTAGGTGAAGGTACAGGAGGAACCACAACAGCCTATCAGGCTGCACACCACACAGCCATCAGCACCCCACTCTGACTGGCTGAGAAGCCAAGTGCCAGCTTAGCAACCTGCCAACTGCAGATACAAGCAGGACAAGAGAAGGGAGCAAGCCTGGTGCTATACATGGTGATTGGTTAACACAGCAAAACACAAGTGACAATTCTGGGGCTTAGAGGACAGGTCTCCCCTTGCCTCCTGACAGTGTACACAGCTGTAGGTGAATAACAGAGTTGAGCTCATTAAGCAAATTTACATCTGTGGGGAAATAAGAGGATTTGCCTCCTTCTCTTGCTCATCTATTTTCATAAAGCTTCAGGAGATTAATGTCTTTCAGACTTCAACTCCTTTCCCTGTACCAGATCCATTGAAAAAACTGGCCAGTGCTTTTGCAAAACACAACTAGGGGTTGATGGACTGACTTGCAGACAGCACGATGGCCCAAGCCCAGGACAAAGCACCTGCCATGTGAGGATGTCCTCCCTGAATGATGAGCACTGGCAGAGCCAGTCCCTCAAACAGATTGTCCTTGAGAGAAGCTGTGCCAGAAAGCAGAGCCCTACAGCTCACTCCCGGCTGAGCATCCCAAAGCAGCCCTTGCCTCCAAAATGCTGCTTCATAAAGGATGCCAAAAGCTACTCTGCCAACAGAGCCTGTAATGGACACTGCAGGAAAACAGTACCCTTCCTGGAGGCACAGAGCTCATGGGGTGGAGAGAAGGGCTGTCAGTACTGTGAGGACTTGGGGGTACTGGCAGATGAAAAGCTGGTAATGAGCCAACCATGTGTGCTCATGGCCCAGAAGACAAACTGTACCCTGGGCTGCATCAAAAGAAGCGTAGCTAGCAGGTGGAGGGAGGAGATTCTGCTTCTCTATTCCACTCTTGTGAGACCTCACCTGAAGTATTGTGTTCAGATCTAGAGCCTTTAGCACAAGAAGGACATGGACCTGCTGAAGGGGGTCCAGAGGCAGGCACTAAGATGATCAGAGGACAGGTTGAGGGAGCTGGGGTTGTTCAGCCTCAAGAAGCCTCTGAGGAGACTTTATCGTGGCCTTTTAATGACTCAAAGGTGCCTGTAAGAAAGATGGGCCTGTTGTGATAGGGTGAGAGGTGATGGGAGCGGAGATTCAGACTAGATAGAAGGAAGAAATGTTTTATGCTGAGGGTGGTGGTGAAACACTGGCCCAGGTTGCCCACAGAGGTAGTGCCCCATCCCTTGGAACATTCCAGTTCAGGCTAGCCAGGGCTCAGAGCAACCTGATCTAGTTGAAGATGTCTCTGCACACTGCAAGTTGGATTAGATGACCTTCAGAAATCCCTTCTGACCCATAGCAGTCTGTAAATCTACAATGTAGTGAAAGGATACAAGTGCCAACTGAAAAACACCCCTCCCTGAAAACAGAGCTGTTCTGGCTCCAACAGTTACCTGACAGTTCAATGAGACAAAAAGGAAGGGAAAAAAAAAACCCAAACAAACCAGCAACAAAATAAAAACCAAAACCAAAAAGAGAAATTGGATTCAGGTGCAGTAGCTCCACAATATGCCAGAGGTCACCCAGAGTCCCCCGGTGGCCAATAACACTGAACTTGTTCAACAAACAATTTAGTGACAGCCTCCCAGATGCAGGGAGGAGGGGAGGGAAGTGCTGCACAACAGAGTACAGGATTTTAAATGTCACTCCAGAGCTGCAGGGGGTTAGTGCAAGGTTTATGACACTGGCTGGTGGATGCTCAAAGTCAGAACTCTCTCTTCCATCTTATAGCCCTGCAAGGCAAGTACCAGCAATGTTTTGGAAGGAGATGCTAGGACCTGCTGGTTATGTAGTCTGAAGTGATAGGAAGCAGCCATTTCTGTGGAGTTAGTTACTTTGCTGTTGTGCTGCTGTTATTCATTCCTTGCTGATAAAACAACTGACTCAACCTGCAGGGTCACAGCTTTGATCAGCAAAGCCAGGGGAGTCACTCAGATTTACTTCAGTTTATCACAAAGAGGTATATGACCCAGAGAAAGCAGGGACTGGGAGGCAGGCAGATGAGAAAGCTGGAGCACATCATTCTGTGAACAGCCCTGGACTGTAAGCAGGAAGGATACAGTCCACTGCCTTCTCCAGGCTCCTTTTAGAATCACAGTACCACAGAATGGTTTGAGTTGCAAGGGACCTTTAAAGGTCATCCAGTCTGACCTCCCTGCAGTGAGCAGGGACATGGAGTCATAGAAGAGAACCACAGAATCATAAAGGTTGGAAAAGTCCCCTGAGATCATCGAGTCCAACCATTAAACTAACACCACCATGGCCATTAAAATATGTCCTGAAGACTCATGTCCACACATTTCTTGACCACCTCCAGGGATGGTGACTCCACCCCCTCCTGGGCAGCCTGTTCCACCTCCTGAGCACTCTTTCACTAAAGAACTTTTTCCTAGTACCCAATCTAAACCTTCCCTGGTGCCAATTGAGGCCATTTCCTTTTGTCCTATCGCTTGTTACTTCAGAGAGTAATCTTCAGCTAGATGAGGCTGCTCAGAGCTCTGTTCAACTTGACCTTGAATGTTTCCAGGGATGGGTCACTAACCAGCTTCCCTGGGCAACCTGTGCCAGTGTTTTAAATGACTAAAGAGCTGGAGCTTACTTTGTGTGCTGTAGAAGACTGCTTCACAATTTGATCAGTCTTATTACCTGAAAAACTTCTTGTGCTTCCATTTAACTTTATATAATTCTGCCATTTGCTAGGTGAAATGTTCAAAATTTCCTCTTTTCCTCCTCATACTTCATCACTAAATAGAGAGACAAACAGTGGGAAGGAGAAATGGATTGTGGCTGCAGGGGCTGGGAGAATAGAATCATAGAATGGTAAGGTTGGAAGGGACCTCAAGGATCATCTAGTTCCAACCCCCTGCCATAGGCAGGGACACCTCCCACTAGCACAGCACACTCAAGGCCTCAAACAACCTGGCCTTGAACACCTCCAGGGAGGGAGCAGCCACAGCCTCCCTGGGCAACCTGTGCCAGTGTCTCACCACCCTCACTGTAAAGAACTTCCTCCTAACATCCAGTCTAAATCTCCCCTCTGCCAGTTCAAACTCATTGTTCCTTGTCCTGGCATTGCAAGACCTTGTCAATAGTCCCTCCCCAGCCTTTCTGTAGGCCCCCTTCAGATACTGGAAGGTTACTCTGAGGTCTCCTGGAAACCTTCTCTTCTCCAGGCTGCAGAGCCCCAACTCTCTCAGCCTGTCCTCCTAGGAGAACTATGTCAGTGTTGGATGCCTGGATAGGCTTAGGAGAAAATGCATCATGTGTTGAGGTATCATGCCAGTGAATTTATTTTATGCAAATAAATGCCCACAGTATGCTGGATGTGACAGAAAGAAAGGGAATCCTGCTCTGCAGCACTGGAGAGCCACTTGCTAGCACAGCAGGATCCTGCAACTGCAGACTGAAATAAAAATGCTCATGTTTTGTTGCTGTCATAACACAGAAAGAACAGGAAAGAGCCTCCAATAGCTAAATTCCACTTTCAACACTTGAGTGTGAAGTGACTCATCTGGCAGCATGATAGCTGCATGAATCTCTCTTTTACCAAGCAGGACCCTGCACCATTCTCACTGCAGTTTCTTGCTTTAGAAACCTGATGGGGATATGGAGATTTCTTTTATTCTCCTTGCTCATTCAGGTAGATTCACCTGAAATGGATGGATGGAAAGGAGGGCTCCTTGGCTTTATTTCCAGCTCAGCTGCCTGTTTGAGCATGTGCCAGTCTTCACCTCAAGCTATCACTCAAGTTACTTGGCTATTCAATAAGTCTAGTAATAAGACTGAACTAATGATACAATAATGGCACAACAATAACAATTTCTGTTGTGGTTCTGGGGGGGGGTTATCTGTCTACTCAGAGACAATCTTTTGTGTGGTCTCTGAATGAGCTTTCCCTTCTCTTGTACAGCTTTGCCTGGGGAGACCTGAGAGAGGAGGAAAAAAAAAATCCTGAGGCCATTTCTCATTTTAGAAATCATCTGTATTAGCATTTTATTGTTTAATCCAAGGGAAAGAGAAACAAAAAAGGGGTCTCTGAGCTCTAAACCACAACTGAGTTACTGTGGCCTGGTGATTTTCAATCACCAACTCAGCCCTGGTAGAAAAGGCATAGTTCTTTTGGTTTGCCTCCATTATAAAGTGATATGAAGCCTTAAAATAAATCTCTTATTGATGTTGAAGCTGGTCTGTATTAGCTTGTCTTCACCATAGCTATGAGGATGGGCTGACACATGACTATTTTATTAATCTGCAGTATCTTGTCCCTACCTCTGAGTGATACTTAAATGTGACACTGTATTTCACCTCCTGTTTATAGGATGAGAATCTGCTGCAGGACAGTGAGATTTCGGTGAACTCATAAATAAAGAGTTTAGGAGGGCAGCTGGAATCAATTCCACCTCCTACTGTTATCATTTTATTAGCAGAAATGTTATCCTGATCTCCCCAAGGATATTGGTGCCTGGCTGCTCTCAGGATGTTTGAGTGCACAGCAAGAGCAGGCAGGATATCAGACTAAAGAGGATTCAGACTAAACAGATGAAAGCAACCCCAGAATAAAATCAGGCTGGGAGATGACAAAAAGGCTCAGTGTGAACCTGCAGTGTGGATGCAGCCCAGACAGCAACTGAGTGCTGGGCTGCAGAAAGAGCAGTGTGGGCAGGAGGGCAAGGGAGGGGATTGTGCCCCTTTGCTCTGCTCTCCTCAGACCCTACCTGGAGTCCTGTGTGCAGTTCTGGAGCCCCCAGCACAGGAAGGACATGGAACTGTTGGAGTGGGTCCAGAGGAGGCCACCAAGATGATCATAGGACTGGAGCAGCTCTGCTGTGGGGACAGGCTGAGAGAGTTGGGGTTCTGCAGCCTGGAGAAGAGAAGGCTGCCAGAAGACCTTAGAGTAGCTTTACAGTATCTGAAGGCTGGGGAGGGACTATTGGCAAGGCCTTGCAGTGACAGGACAAGGGGCAATGGGTTTGAACTGGCAGAGGGGAGATTTAGACTGGATGTTAGGAGGAAGTTGTTTGCAGTGAGGGTGGTGAGACACTGGCACAGGTTGCCCAGGGAGGTTGTGGCTGCTCCCTCCCTGGAGGTGTTCAAGGCCAGGTTGGATGAGGCCTTGAGTGAGCTGTGCTAGTGGGAGGTGTCCCTGCCTATGGCAGGGGTTGGAACTAGCTGATCCTTGAGGTCCCTTCCAACCTTCCCATTCTATGATTCTATGAAAGAGTATCCTGAGAGGTAAATGACTTTTTCAAGTTCACACAACCAATAAGCTGTAGGGCTGGGAGTAATGCAAGGCTCTCAGATCCTGACCCAGTGTGCTAACCTTTAACAGCACTGCCTCCATCTTTCAGCTGAATAATTCCCAACAGGGAGAAAAGAGGGAAATGGTTTGGGCTGTAAAAGCTTCCTTGCTAATTTCATCACTGAATTTTGTGCTGGCACTTGGGAAAATGGCTTGTGATGCTGGCCTTCTTTTAAAGGTAGGACATGGGATTAAATTTTGGGATTAAACCTTGCTTTGGGACTAAACCCAGTCAGGTAAAAGGAAAATTAACTATCATCTGAAACTTAATTCTGGTGAGACCTACTGCAATGCAGAACAGTTTCCTAGTGAAGTATTGCCACTTGCAGGAGACATTTTAAACCAATAAGTGTGTAGAAAAACCACCTGCAGACATTTATTCTGTATCCTGATTTGCTTTTTTCCTGACTCCTTTCAAGACTCCTTGGTGCAAAGGCCTTGAATTTAGCCTGCAATATGTGATAACATGGCCTCTTGTGGGAGAAAGCAGCAGTGGCACACGACTCCTTGAACTAGAAACCACCACAAGGAAAAAGCACCATGGCAGTAAAGAACATAAGGTATGATCATTCAACCAGATTTCATCACTGTAATGGGGACTGACTTGCTCTTAATCCTCCAGTTTATCTGGGAGAACACAGAGTCATGGAGTCAGAGATGGGTTGGGTTGGAAGGGACCTTTGAAGGTCAGTCCAACCCCTCTGCAGCTTTTTAAAACAAAGGTTGCAACATGACAGTTTGCTGATGAGAATGTGAGACACAGTATGGAGTTGCATGGATCACCTTGCTGTTGTCCCATTCTTGGGTTTTCATCTGTGTGTGGATCAGCTCATAGGATGGCTCCATTGCATCCATGTCTGGCTTGGGGTAGCCAGGGATGACGTTGTGTAGCTGGAACCCAAAGGTGAGCAGCCAGCTGTTGACATCTGGAAGGAAAAAGAAACAGAAATCAGATTACCTCATCTCCCAAGCAGGGCTGCCCAGGAGAAGGCACAGAGGAGGATCTATGGTGTCTGGCACTGCAGTAGCCTGGCTACAATGCTGAGGTTTTACTTTGTGTGAAGGGCACAAATCTTAATGGTCCTTGAAAGAACTTTGTGCCAAAGCTGGGCTGTGTGCCAAAGCTGGGCTGTGTGCCAAAGCTGGGCTTTCCACAACCACAGAATCACAGAATCACAGACTCTTTGAGGTTGGAAGGGACCTCCAGAGATAGAGTCCACTCTCCCTGCCAAAGCAGGATCCCCTAGGGTAGCCCACACAGGAATGCATCCAGGCAGGGTTTGAAAGTCTCCAGAGAAGGAGACTCCACAACCTCTCCAGGCAGCCTGCTCCAGGGCTCTGGCACCCTCACTATAAAGAAGTTTCTCCTCATGTTGAGCTGAAACCTTCCATGGTCAAGTTTGTATCCATTGCTCCTTGTCTTATTGCTGTGCACCACTCAAAAGAGCTTGGCCCCCTCCACTTGACACCCAGCCTTGATAGACATCGATCAGATTTCCTCTCAGTCTTCTCTTCTCCAGATTAAACAGCCCCAGGGCTCTCAGTCTCTCTCCATAGAAATGTTCAAGTCTTCCAATCATCCTTATGGCTCTCTGCTGGACTCTATCCAGCAGCTCCCTGTCTCTTGAACTGGAGAGCCCAAAACTGGACACAGTATTACAGGTTTGGTCTCAACAGAGCAGAGCAGAGGGAGAGAAAACCTCCCTAGACTTGCTGGCCAAACTTTTCCTGAAGCACCCCAGGCTGCCACAAGGGCACATTGCTGGCCCATGCACCAGGACTCCAAAGTTTTTCTCCACAGAGCTGCTTTCCAACAGGGCAGCCCTCCCCAACCTCAGTCCAATTCTGCACATTCTCAGCTCTGAAACAATTGGCAGTGACCAAATGGCCCAAATCAAAGCCAGATCCGTGGCTGCCCTTTGTCAGCAGGAATCAGGCATTGGTCTAAGGTATGCAGGAGAAGCAGAGGAACAGCAATCTGCTAATGGAAGTTGAGATGCTCCAGGTGAATGGGAGGAGTTGTCCAGTCCTGCAGTCAGTCACACAACTCTTCCTCAGGAATCTCAAAAGGACTACAGGCTAAAGATTAAATTTAGAGTTGTGTCAGCCAGAAGACCAGGACATCCAGGACAAATAGTGTGGTCATTTAGAGATGCTCATGGAAGAGGCTCTGGACATATCCTTTGCTGTTTTCCATGGCATTTCCACCTCAGTCCTGAGTTTCTTGTTATTCTTCATAAGAAGGTGTAGTTGGAGTATTAAGCCATCAAAGGACACCTGCCATCTTTCATAGTGACACTTAAAATCCTCCACACTACCTGACAAGACACATTATAGTGAAAACAAGAGTATAGATACAAGACTTCTTTACTTGGGTAGTTCTCATAAACCCCTTAGGACGGTGAGGAAACTGCAGACTACAAATACTTTACTTGGGTACTTCTCATAAAGCCCTTAGGAAAAGCCCATGGATGGTGAGAAAACTGCAGACTACAAATGCTTTACTTGGGTACTCCTCATAAAGCCCTTAGGAAAAGCCCATGGATGGTGAGGAAACTGCAGACTACAAATGCTTTACTTAGGTACTCCTCATAAAGCCCTTAAGAAAAGCTCATGGATGGTGAGGAAACTGCAGACTGCAAGTGATAAACTATTGTCCTATGCAAAAGGGAGAGAACTGGCACTAAAGTGGACATGATGGAAAACCTCCACTTGGGACATCAGAATGGTTTGAGTGGGAAGGGACAAAGCTTTAGAGGTCATCTAGCTCAAACGTCATTCCTGTATTCATGTGACAGTATTGCATAGCTAAATAGAAATAGCAGCTGAGAGTTAATCTGCTGGAGAAAACAATGATGAGGTTGGCTAACTCCTGGATCTGCTTGGGATCAGCATCATTTCCCTTCTTAACTTCAGAGCCTTTGATTATCTCACCTTGTTTGCCTTCAGTGAACTCTAGAGAAGGACACACCTGCTCCAGGCCCCGAGCAAGATGGTGTGCATCTAGCACAGAAATAGCCATGGTGAGGAAAAGAATCATAGAATCATAGAATGGTAAGGTTGGAAGGGACCTCAAGGATCATCTAGTTCCAACCTCCTGCCATAGGCAGGGACACCTCCCACTAGTACAGGACACTCAAGGCCTCATCCAACCTGGCCTTGAACACCTCCAGGGAGGGAGCGGTAAAGGTAGGAAGGTAAAGTTTAATTCATATCAGCTCCAAGAGGTCTTAATTGTTGTTGTGGATGTAACTGAGATTGTGTTGGTGATGGCTGATGTAACTGAGATTGTGTTGGTGATGGTTGATGTAACTGAGATTGTGTTGGTGATGGCTTTGCTTCAAGCTGGATGTGCAAGAGGCTTGACTTTCATTTTGCTAAACTCAGTAAGCACTGTTGAAACAATCTGGAAAAGTGATCATCTTAAATAACCAAACAGGTACCTTTAAATGTTTGGGGTTATTTTCCCCCCACTCTTCTCCATGAGTCTAAATGAGTAATTTGAGGAGCTGGTTATGTGTGGCAGTTTGAGGGGTCCCAGGTCCCCCTTAAACAAAACCCAGGGGGATGGATCTGCTTGTCGCAGGATATTGTACCATTGTTACTCTCTTCCCTTTCCGGTATCACGGTTTAAAAGAAATTAGAGATTCAGGCAGCAAAGAAGGCACTTCCAGCTGACTGGAGAGCCAGGAGCCAAACAAACACACTATCTGTTGCTTGTTTTCTTACAGGCCAAAACGTTGAGCTCGGGCAGATTTCCAAAAAGCCCTCGCGACAATCCATGTGGAAGGGGGAGGACTTCTGTAGTAAAAACACTTCTGTTCACTCCATGTACAGATTGCTTTTGGAGTGGCTTTGAAACAGAGAGGTTGGAGAGAGGGGAAGAAATTAAAAGGTTCATTTGATTTTTTTTTTCCCCTTTTTTTTTTGCTTAGCACCAAGCCAGCCTACTTCCAAACCCTGCTCCTGTGAAATGAAGACCTTTGATGTACATATTGTGGACCAGGTGGTCAGGAGAACAAAGCAAAACACTGAAGGTCACCATCGGTGTGGGAACTATTTCCCAAGCAATTAAATGTTAAAAAGGATACAGAGCAGGGATGCTGAGCAGCAGAAAAATAGGTGAGATGATTGGAAAGATACAAGACAGGCTTTTCATAGAATCATAGAATGGTAAGGGTGGAAGGCACCTCAAGGATCAGCCAGTTCCAACCCCCTGCCATAGGCAGGGACACCTCCCACTAGCACAGGTCACTCAAGGCCTCCTCCAACCTGGCCTTGAACCCCTCCAGGGAGGGAGCAGCCACAACCTCCCTGGGCAACCTGTGCCAGTGTCTCACCACCCTCACTGTAAAGAACTTCCTCCTAACATCCAGTTTCAGTCTCCCCTCTGCCAGTTCAAACCCATTGTCCCTTGTCCTGGCATTGCAAGACTTTGTCAATAGTCCCTCCCCAGCCTTCCTGTAAGTCCCCTTCAGATCCTGGAGATTCTTTTTTTTTTTGTTGTTGTTTTTGCTGCTTCTCAGAAAGCTGACTCAGAAAACATTTGCAAACAGGAGTTGGTTCTTTTTGGGAAGAGGTGTTGGAACACCCACAACAACAAAAACAACAACATAAAAAAAACACCCCACAGACTTAAAAACATGGGTGGAAGGTGTGGACCTGAGACAAGCAGAGGGGGAAATATTAATTTGCCAAGAGGCAGTGACAACTTTTGTGACAGAAAAGTACATTTCACATCACAGAGGGTTGTGGGTTTTTTTTTTCAGCTACAGTAACCCTGCCAACACATTTCACAGTAAATTCATTTGAGGGCAAAGAAAAAGAGTGCTTAATGCAGACACTCGTAATGGAAATGTCAGTTCAATCCATCAGGATTGCTGAAGCTGGCAGCAAAGCTCTGTGCCATGAAGTGTACAATCACTAAAATATTCATGTTTAACAATGGGCCTCTCAAAAGGTAAATACCTGCTTCTCCTGCTCTCCCCTTCACATGCCTCCAATTTGTACCCACCAGCTCACAAACCTCATCACTGGAGACCACAGCACATGCTGGTCACCCATGTCCTGGGCACTGAGCTCCCACTAAGGACGGCAGGTCCCAAGGTGGGGATGGGGGGACAGAAAGTGGTTCCCTATGGCCAAATCTGGGCATATTTGGTTGTGATGGCAAGGACACACTCTTCATGGATCCTACTCATGACCTGCCTGAATGCTTCAGCAGATGGAACTGCCAGAGGAGCAGCCTTGCACCGTGGCACTCATCCCATGACATGATCTGTCATGCACTGAGAGAGAGGAAATGAAAAAAATGTGTTTGGGCTCTGTATTCTTGAAAGATTCAAACCACAACTTTTATGATAGTGGGAAAAAAAAAAATAATGTGGTGCATTTAAAACAGTAAAGTATCAGATTTGGACATCTTGATGTTATCATCAGAGCTGGGTGGAAAACTGATGTGCTGTTCCAAGATAGGGCTGGAAATGTTGTCCCATCTCAGGAAAATAAAATGCTGTCAATATATCACAAAACAATTCTTCAAAACCTAGATTGGTTCAATACAACAATTTCAAATTAAGATCTTCCATTTTGGTTTTGACTCCTTAATTTTCTTTTCATGGAATCACAGAACTGTCATGGTTGGAAGAGACCCCAAAAATCATCTAGTTCCAAGCCCACCCCTGTCATGGGCAGGGGCACCTCATGCTAGATCAGTCTGCTCACAGCCACATCCAACCTGGCCTTAAATACTTCCAGGGATGGAGCTTCTATGACCTCCCTGGGCAACCTGTGCCAGTGTCTCACCACCCTCATGGGGAAGAACTTCCTCCTAACACCCAATCTGAATCTCCCCACTTCTAGTTTTGCTCCATTCCCCCCAGTCCTATCACTGCCTGGCATCCTAAAAAGTCCCTCAGCAGCTTTCCTGTAGGCCCCCTTCAGATACTGGAAGGCCACAATAAGGTCTCCTCAGAGCCTTCTCTTCTCCAAACTTAACAGCCCCAACTCTCTCAGCCTGTCCTCATAGGAGAGCAGCTCCAGCCCTCTGATCATCCTTGTGGCCTCCCTCTGGACACCTTCCAGCACATCCGTATCCTTCCAATCTTCAGCTATTAGCTTTCACTTCACCTGAGAAGGTTGAAAACCCAAAAAGAGTTTCTTTTTGATGCTGCTTTGGAATTTGTCATTCAGACAGTTGTGAGAGCTGTTTACAACATTTCTGCTCAGAAATCTCTCAAGCTCTACCCTCTCCCATAAACAAATCCAGTTTTGACAAATGAGCATTTTCTGATAAGAAAAATTATTTCAAAGTATTCCCTGCCAGCCTTAATTGTCAGGGGGAGGCCAACACACAGGATCTTAGTCTGCATCTTTTGGCTTATTTTACTTTCCTCATGGCATCATCTTCTCAGCTCTGGAGAAAACAGTTTTTCATAAAAAACAAAACAAAACAAAACAACCAAAAACCCAAACAATCTAATCCTTATGATTACTGCAGAAGAACCTGAAAATATGAATCTCAATGGCTAGAAAAACAAGTGGAACAGAACCCAGGATTTTTACTTTGTGACTTTTTTTCTTTTTGCCATTGAGCCAATTTTGCTGTTAAACCACAGCAGGAGCATTAAAACAATAATTATATCACCTTGAAGTACTCTGTGCAGCCTGGCTTTCCAATGGGAAGTATATACAAGAGAGTTCCACCCAAAGAGTCTCTTGTCCAGATCATTGATTAAGACATTCAACAAGACTCACCCTAAAACTGAGCCCTGGTGAACACCACTGGTGTTTGGCCACCAACTGGATTTAACTATTCACCACCACTCTTTGGGGTTGGCCATCCAGCCACTTTTTAACCCAGTGAAGTGCTCACTCATCTAAGCCATTTCTTCATGAGGATGCTGTGGAAGACTGTGAAAACCTTTACTAAAGTTCATGTAAACAACTTCCACAGCCATTCCCTCATCCACAAGGCAGTCCATCTTTATGCAGAGGGAGATCAGGTCAGTCAAGCAGGACCTGCCTTTCATAACCCACGCTGACTGGGCCTGATCAGATGGCTGTCCTGTATGTGATGTATGGTGGCACTCCAAACTATCTACTCCGTGATCTTCCCCAGCACTGAGGTCAGACTAACAAGTCTGCAGTTCCCTCCATACCCTTCTGGACCTTCCTGTAGATGGGCATGGCATGTCACAGAATCACAAAATGTTAGGGGTTGGAAGGGACCTCAACAGCTCATCCAGTCCAACCCCCCTGCCAGAGAAGGATCACTGATACCAGATCACACAGGGTTTGAATATCTCCAGAAAGGGAAATACCACCACAACTGCCCTGGGCAACCTGTTCCATGGATTTCTAACTCCTCCTGTTTATTCCCCATGCTGTGTGCATTGGTGTACAGACATTTTAGGGAGTGAGCTTAGAATGCCAAGTCTATCCTGGCAGACTGGAAAATTCTGTGAGACTTCTCTGTGCTGCTGTGTCCCTGGTATGCTGCAGAGCAATGGGCTGAAGGCCCTTACTATCCCCCCAAACCCCCATCCCTCCAACCCTGGTGTGTCATCCCTCAGTTTGTCACATGAAGGCCTGATGATACCATTATGCCCCTTCCCCTTTGCATCTGCTTGACCGTTCTCAGGTTCTCCTGTGAGTCTCAGCTCATCTAGCCCTTGTGTCTTCCCCAATGCAATCTCTAGTCAAACTGCACCTCCTCATTTAGACAGCACTGCTGGTAAATGGTGGAAAGTGGCTCAGTGAGCACATTGCTGAGCTCCCTCAGTACCCTTAGGAGGAGCTCATCTGTCTACCTAGACTTCTGTGTGCCTAAGCGGAGTAGCAGGTTGCTTACCATCTCCCCTTGGATGATGTGCCTTTATGCTGCTTCCCATCCCTGTCACCTAGCTCAAGGGGCTGGGCACTCAGAGGACAACTGATCTTGCTATTAAAGACCAAAGCAAAGAATCATAGAATCATAGAATCATAGAATGTTCTGGGTTGGAAAGGACCTCCAAAGGTCATCTAGTCCAACCCCAGGCATTAAGCATCTCAGCCTTTTCCTTATCCTTGGTCACTACGTTTCCTTCTGCATCCAATAAAGGATGGAGATTCTCCTTAGCCCTGCTTTTGCTGTTAATCTATTTATAGAAAGATTTTTTATTGGGTTTGTTTTTTTTGTTTGTTTTGTTGGTTTGATTTGGTTTTGTGTTGTTTGGTTTTTGGGGTTTTTTTTAACAGCAGCAACCAGATTAAATTCTAATTGGACTTTGGCCCATGCTCTGTAATAAAAGGTTTAAGTTGTTGTTGCCATTCTGCTAAACCAAATCTGCCATTTGTTTAGTTGCAAATAAATCTCTAGGCAAAGCTGTGTAAACAGCTGCTCCTCTTACAAAGAGAAAGGTTATCAGGGACATTAATTGGGAGTTAAATTTTGGGATATCTGAGGGAATGAAAAACTGGAAGCAAAATAAAGACAACGAGCACCAAGGAAAAGAAAAAGAAATAGGTTTGGGAATTAAAGTCTCCGTTGATGCCAATGAATTAAACATACCCTGGACACAAGGGTCAACTGGCAAGGAAAAACTTTTGTTCACTATATTGAACACTGGAAATCCTCATGGTGAGCAGGATACTGAGAGAGAAGAAACCTATTCACTGATGGCAAGCTTGTGAACATCTTAATTAATTTAAATGTCTTACCTGTCATGTAACACTTGATATCCTGAGAGTTGCTAATGGGATTGTTGTTTTTGAACATATACAGGTTGAAAGGCATTATGTTATTGCTACTCAGATGCTTCCACATGTCGTGGTCTGGACTTGTCCAGCGACCCGCCAGCACATCATAGTCTCTCCGTCCCATGTGGATAAGCTTTGTGAGGGGGTCATACAGTCCTCCGTGGTAGCCAATGATGATCTGGAAGTTAGGATTGGTGTCCATATAGATCTCCCCGTATGCTGTGTACAGTATCTGCTTAATCATTAAGCCAGTCCCACTGAAAACAGCCAAAGGAGTGCCAATGTTGTCACAGGCTATGTAGAATTCGTCACCGCTGCTGAGCTCCATTGCAAAGAGGTGGCCTTGGAGGTCATAGTAGAGAGAGGTAATCTCGGAGCTCGAGTGGTTGTATAAATGTGTGACCTTGGTGGGGTTGGTCAGGTCAGCGTAGAAGAACTGCAAGTGATGGCCATGGCTGGTTTTGCTGGAGACTCTCCTACCTAAGCCGTCGTAGCGGTATTTCACGCTCCACCCATTAGCTTTATTGTAGGCTTTGACAAGCAGGCCAGCCGAATTGTACTCAAAAACATCATTGCCCCTTTGCTTCAGGAAACCATCTTCATCCATTTTGTACTGCACATCCCCCAGCCTAGTAATCCTATCCCTGAGGTCGTACCGGAGCGGCGTAAGGCGGGCGCTGTTCCCCGGACTCAACAGATGCAGGTTTCCGTTCAGGTCGTAGCTGTAGCGCCAGAGCGGTTTGTCATTGATAGACACTGTCTGCAGCTGGCCATCAGCATCATACTCATACGAGTACCTAGTTGTGTTTGCATAAGGGCCAACCTTCAGCTCTTTCTTGACCACTCTCCCCATGTTGTCATACTGCACAGTCATCCAGTACATGAGAGACCGGAATATCTCGTACTGGACTTCCTTCATCCTGCCATAGGCATCAAAATGTTTAGTGTGAGTCATGACAGCAGTGGTGATAATCTGGTTGATGTCGTAGTAAATGACTCCAAATTTACCAAATTGCTCGGTTTTGCCTGACACATCATCGTACCTGTAGAGATCAATGGGCAAGGGTGTCTCGTTGATGACTGCCTGCATGCTGGTCACCCGAAAGCTGTTGTCGTAGTTGTAGTCGAAGCGCGCGTTCACCATGCCCTCCTCGGTGAAGCGGAAGATCTGCCGGTCGATGAGGGGCCCTATCTGTCTGTACCTGATGGTGCACGTGAACCCTTCGTTCTGCAAGTTGATGGTCTTCAGCATCCCAGCGGTCTCGTCGTAAGTGAAGCTGATCTTTGTGGTGTCGTAGAGCATCTCGGCCAGCTTGGAGAGCTTCCCATACTTGTAGATGACACGTCTCCCCGTGCCCAGGTACAGAGTGTGGAGGAGTTGCTCGTCCTCTGTGAAGTCCTGGATGACCGAGGCGTTGCCTTCCGGTGGCCTGTAGATGTTCCTGTAGTAACCGATGGAACGGATGGTTTCTAACGTCTGCCGGGCGACGTTGGGCATGGTCACCGACGACAACCGGTCGTTCTTATCAAACTCAAAGATGTACTGTCTCTGGCTGTGAAGGAGCAGCACCATGGACTGGGTGGGAAGGAGAAAAGCATAGATTACATTCTTGGTTTTCAGGCGGAGTTATACTCAACTCCTGCAAAACCAGCAGGACGCTCAGATCCAAAGAGCGCGGCAAGTGAGACAGAAGCCTGCACCCGCAGGATTCAGCGGCGAGAGGTATGCGCTGCACGGCACATCGAGCGTCCCCAGGTAGGAGTGGGGCAGAGGAAGAAGCAGTTAATGCGGTGAGGAAGGTCTAAGATCAGGATGCTCAGCTGATCAAATCAATACCCTGTAGACAGCTGTCTCTACCCAAATTCCCTATGCCAATAGCCTTTACAGACTAAATAAATAAAATTGCTAGAGCTACTTAAACAATGCTTGAAAAAAGTGTCCCCTGACACTTTCCCATGCCCAATTAATTCATTGTGTCTCCGTATCTTCTTTTACTCTCTTACTGCAAGCTCCTGTCTGCATGCTTATTTGTTCTGGGTTTGTTTTTTTGCATTATAAAAACTCACCCACACAGCTTGGATAATACAGGGAGCAAGCCAATACTGCTAGCTTTTTGAAAGCTGTGTTACTGCAGTTTCCTTCAACTGCTGTAGAGATGGGTTTTATACAAAACTAGGGAATAAAAAATTCCAGCCCCTGGTATTCAGCATCTGGATCTGTAAGATGCTGTGCAGTGGTGAACACCCAGAAGAATTTTAGTCCTATGCCAGTGTAGAGAGCACAGATTACAGAAAACCCTGCACAGTGAGCTGCTGGATTCCTGCCTCACACTTTTAAATTAGATGCATTTGTTTCCTATGAGGCAGGAATGGGCCACATGAAAAAGGCAGGATGTCAGACTGCATGGGTTGATTTCACATGGAAAATCCTGCTCGAGTTTCCCACTGCTCACTCTTCTGTTTTCTCCTGAAGATATTTGATATTGCAGTTAGTTCAACAAAGGGATGCTGTGCTTACAAAATCAAATGTCAAAGTTTCACAGCATTAAGACATGCTCCCAGGGAAGCTTCTTCTGGGAAGAAGCTTCTCAGGCTATTTTCAACTGCTCCTTGGTGGTCTGGCATCAAAGTTACTGTGTGCACCCTAGTGTGGGCAGAACAGGAGTACTGGACTATAAGGAACATAAATCACCTGGAGGAGTGCAGCTGTACTGAAGTCAAAGGAGTAAACGTCACTTGCACCAAAGGCATCATCACAGAATCATAGAATCATAGAACATTAGGGGTTGAAAGGTACCCCTAGAGATCATCAAGTCCAACCCTCCTGCCAGGGCAGGATCATCTAGGGCAGGTTACACAGGAAAGCATCCAGACAGGTCTTGAAAGTCTCTAGAGGAGACTCCACAATCTCTCTGGACAACCTGTTCCAGTGCTCCCTCATCCTCACAGTAGAGAAGCTTTTCCTCATGTGGAGGTGGAACTTCCTGTGTTCCAGTTTGCATTTATTGCCCCTTGTCCTATCACAGGGCACCACTGAAGAGAGATCAGCACCATCTTCTTGAGAGATAAGAGGACTCTTACCTTCTCCAAGTAAGTGTAGCTCCACGATTTGCCATCAGCAAAGATCCTTGATGTAATTCTGCCAGACTGATCATACTCCATCCTTTCTGACATTGTGCCCCTCTGAATCCCTGCAATGTGTCCACCTGAGGAATAGGTGACATTGACCCCGTTCAGTCGACTGCTGGGTGACCACAGGCTGGGCCTCCCTGCCTGGTCATAGAGGATGCGGAGTGTGAACTTGCGGTGGTCATCATAGATTTTCTCTGTCCTTGTCACACGATCAAAGTCAAGGGACAGCAGGTTTCTGTTGTGAACCTACAGAAAAGAGATAGAGAATTAGGAAGCAGGAACTATTTCAATTACAAAGGTTATCCTTGTTTCACCAAATATCCCTTTCCAGCACACTGGAGCGTATCCAGCTCTTCACTGCTTCTGGATAAGAGGCGATTTTCATAGCAAAGAGTTGTCCTAATGTTGCTTCTGTTGCCTTCAGTGAGGAGGAAGGTAGAGCAGCAGAGTACTTGTGAAACATCACCACAATGAAGGAATATTGCCCATCTCCCAAACCTATGTTTAGGATACAGTAGATGTGATTATAGACCTATAGAAGATGTAGTGGAATGTATCTCCACCATGGATTGCCATGGGAGGTGGTAGAAGCCTCATCCCTGGAAGTCTTTAAGGTCAGGGTGGATGGGGCTCTGAACAACCTGATCTAGTGTGAGGTGTCCCTGCCTATGGTAGGGGAGTTGGAACTGGATGATCCTTGAGGTCCCTTCCAGCCCTGACAATTCTATGATTCTGGAATAATAACCTTTTGCAAGGCATTCTGATTACCAAGCCTGGGATAGATAGTTTTTTGTTTTCATACACATCAAAAAGCACCATTTGCAGAAAGAATCACAGAAACATTGAGGTTGGAAAAGACCCTCAGGATCATCAAGTCCAACTGATAACCCTATTCTACAAGGCTCACCCCTAAACTGCATCCCCAGGCATCACGTTCAAAAGACCTTTAGACACATGCAGGGTTGGTGACTCCACCACCTCCCTGGGCAGCCCATTCCAATGCCTGACCACTCCTTCTGTGAAAACTTTTTTTCTTAACGTGAAGAAAGTTGGATATTGAGTGATCATAGCAGAAAACAGAGTTCTAATCTGAGTTTACTAACATACTGCAGGCACTGGAGGTTAAGCCTTTCCCCCAAGATAAAATATGGAGGTGCCAAACAGTGCAGATGTTGCACAGGGCAGGAACTCTCCGTGAGAGCTGGGAGTTTAGCTTCACTGTCATGGGGTTATTCAGTGTTGCATAATTACACTCCTGCTACCTTCACTGCCTCTGCTTTTCCAAAGATCAAAGGTTTCTACTTCAAAGGCAGGAGCAGGAACACATTTTGATTCAGGGATTGTAGCACACAGTGATACAAAAAGGAGCTGATAACTCAGCTCATGTTTAGCCACGTGAGCAAGGCGACTTACAAAACCACATCATCACAGCAGCAAAGCACTCAGCAAGGACAAAAGCCCCAAGCCATCCACTATGATCTTGCCAGTGAAGACAGTTCTTTCTCCATCCCATCAGTTCTGAACCTCTTTCAGCTAGGGAACCCCACTTTTTGCAGGGTTATCCAAGCTGCAGATTTTACTGGGATGAATTTCGAACTCTCAAAAGTAGAATTGGTTTCTAGTCCTCCTTG
Organism: Eubucco bourcierii; assembly: GCA_013396675.1. Lineage (NCBI taxonomy): Eukaryota > Metazoa > Chordata > Aves > Piciformes > Ramphastidae > Eubucco > Eubucco bourcierii. The sequence goes on from VWZE01000075.1 coordinate 75,041, forward strand.
CAGCACTTTAGCTGCAGTCAGTAAACTGGGGTTTGTAGGCTGCTGCAAGGTGTTCAGAGCGCTAGTCAAACTTGCTGCTGCCTCCTACATTGAGTGAAGCCAAGAATCCTGACCTGAGCACAGCTCTCAGTCCTTGTCCAGCTTTTACTCTGGCCATTATAATCTTCAAGATGTGTGATTGGATTCCTGCTATATTTTGAGGGATGTGTGAGTATCTGAGAGCCAAACAGCAGAAGAAAGGATGTGATACAGATCCAGAGGGACCTGGACAGGCTGGAGAGGTGGGCCCAGGACAACCTCATGAAATTCAATAAGGCCAAGTGTAAGGTCCTGCACCTGGGTAGACACAACCCCA